>NQII01002235.1:255391-331466 GCA_002778355.1 Clitarchus hookeri | reverse complement strand
TTATCTATGTATTTACTCTCGGTACGCAATTTCTTTAAATTATTTTTTGGGGTTCAAAACTCTGTGCTGGAGTTCAGTATGGCAGTGGCTCTCACAGATTTTGGATGTGTGATTACACGTACTTGCTCAAATATAATTACCCTCTGTAATTGTGCTTTAATTACCTTCAATGGTGTGTGTATAACTTGATTACGATTTACTTACCCTCGACAGTAATCGAGGGTACACACGTAAATACCTTCACTGGGATTTGAACCAAGGACTATCACGGTATAAATGTATTTATTCTTGAATTACCCACACTGGTGGTCGTACTAGGTACTATCTAAGTATAAATTGTATTATGTTTTAACTTTGATGTGGTTTTAACTAAGAACTGTACTATTTAAAAATGTTCTTACACATTAATTACCCTCGACAGAAATCGAAAGCAAGGTTTACGTCAGTGTAAATATATTTATGTTTTCTTTGCCATTGAAGGGATTCGAAACGAGGACTGGTCAATTGTAAATGTATTTACGGTTTTATTATCCTCGACGGGAATCGAATCCGTTAGTAAACCTGCATAAATGTAATTATGCTTTACTTACTCTTGGTGGTAATTGAAATTAACCAAGACGAACATATTTACTATTTACACCTCAGTTGCGAATGAGCAGTGGTCGGGGTAGGATGTGTACTTAATGGGTAATTACTGTGTAATTACTCTCAGTATCTAATTATTCTTGGTATGTAATTACTCTGAGTACATGTACTTATCCATTATGCAATTAATCAATATTTAATTGTAATAATGCATTGCCTACCCCTAATTACATCTAATTACCGTCGATGGAAGTCGAACAGAGGAGAACTTCACCACCCTCGTCAGTTGTGTTTCGGCAGTGGATGGGTAAACATGTGTACTTACTGTGTAATTACTCTCTCGGTACTATTTAGTCTATGTACATGCATTAGTCTTGGTACCTGCGTTAGTCTTGGTACATGCGTTAGTTTTGGTACTTGNTACTATTTAGTCTATGTACATGCATTAGTCTTGGTACCTGCGTTAGTCTTGGTACATGCGTTAGTTTTGGTACTTGCAATTGTTTCTTAAACAATTACTCATTATGAAATTACTCATTACACAAGTAAATTTAATTATGCATTTATATCCCTCTACATACCCAAACCAAGGACTGACCGCCTCNAATTACTCATTACACAAGTAAATTTAATTATGCATTTATATCCCTCTACATACCCAAACCAAGGACTGACCGCCTCCTCAACACTTCTGGTCCAACCCTACACCCCCTTTACCACTCCTCTAGCCTCTCACCCTCCAGACTTTCTTTGAAATATTTCAAAGTCCTACACATGTCGCTTGGGCACTTTGTCCACTGAAAGGGTACCTCCACAAGCAAAAGGCGAATCACAGCANCAAAGTCCTACACATGTCGCTTGGGCACTTTGTCCACTGAAAGGGTACCTCCACAAGCAAAAGGCGAATCACAGCATATCTCAAAAGGGGTGGGAGGACCCGTCAACCAACCACAAAACACCTCCCAGTATGTGGGGGAAGGGGAATGATCAGTTTCCCAGGTTAAATGATGCCTCCAATTATGTTCCCTCTCTCCAACACTCCTTTACAGGATAATAAAATGTACCCTATGCCACTTATGACACCCTAGCCTGCAAGAACGACTTCGCTTCCACTACTTACTATTTCATATAATTATAANACCCTATGCCACTTATGACACCCTAGCCTGCAAGAACGACTTCGCTTCCACTACTTACTATTTCATATAATTATAATGGTTAATATTTACCCTTATTCGCACACAGTAAATAATAAAATCAGTACCCTAAATCTTACTGTAGCATATTAATTGGTGTTAAATTTAAATATTGAAACATGCCAATATATTTGTATTTTTACTTCAAAGGAAAGAAATATTTATTCATTTTATTCTTCCTCATATGCCATAAATCACTTATTGTTTCTACATTTCCGAACTCTTCTTCTTATTTGGTAGAAATAATATGGAGAAGTCCAGGGCATGCGTCAATACAATCATATGTGCAGCGTCTGGGCTACGTCGTTAAAGCTTGAAACCTTCGTGGCAAATACAGCAGGTGACTTCAATGTTATTATCAGAGTTTAAGTATTAAAAACATGCTGCAAAGCAGTGTTCGCATTAGATCATATGACGTCTAAATATCTGCGTCTTTGTAAACTGAAAACTTGTAGGATAATTTTGCACACTACTTTATTTACACTCAAGAATAAATGGGACACTGATGCGTTATATATTACGTCAGAAGTCTACTGTGCATCGTTGCTAGTTGGCCTCCAAATAAAAAATAATAATTTCAATAGATGCATTTCCCTTGGTTAGAAAAATATACAGTTAAAGATATAAACATTTTAAAGCTATTAAATATGATAGTAATTAAGGTTTTCGGTTATTCAGCTAGTATTTAAAATACTTATTTTAAATATTTTATAATGTATACTCACCTCACTTCACCCTCGCTGGCTCTCAAGTCCTCGATGTATATTGAGTGTTTGCGCGAACTCTCGTGGGTTCTTTAGAAGATGAGATGAACGGAATTTTTACAAGCTGTAAACTTCCATAGTAGGCTTTAATATTTACCATAATACATGTGTGATTGGCAGCTCCACAAATTGAAGTCCTTAAATTGCATTCTTAAATTTAGAATTGCATGGAATTTTGTCTAAAGTAATTTATTGCCAAACGAAATTAAATTTTATGTAAGGCTACATAGATAGTATAATTACCGAAATTATAAATCTTATTGGATTTCATGATAGCTTCGGTACACGATAAGCAGGGTGACAGAAGATCTATGGACTGGTAAAATAAATATGATTACAAACAATGTTATAGGTACTTGCAAATTGTCATCGAAACAAGATCTTCCGCTAATTGCGAGGCAGGGTTTGAGTTAACAAGTTTTGATATTCACGTTGTAGTCTGTCCCACAAGCCTGCAACCACTTTCCTGCAGAATGGTTGTCTGATAAATATAAAACATATCATATGTACAGTATACTTTTCTTTGTTTTAGTGATGACTCCTGGAAACACGTAATTCTTCCTACGTTAACTTACGATATTTATTTCCTCATATTTATAGGTAAAATAACACGTAATTTTCGGGTGTCCTCATTACGCAACCTTTCACAACACGAGAGCCACACACNATATTTATAGGTAAAATAACACGTAATTTTCGGGTGTCCTCATTACGCAACCTTTCACAACACGAGAGCCACACACGCTTGTAAAGAAGGCCGCAGACCATTTAAAAACATTTCCCAAACACATTTGCAGACACAGTGGTACACTAAACAAGCTTTGTGATTCGCTGAAATGTGGTCGAAACGTGAGCCTCGCTGACGCTTCAAATGGTCGAATGTGCGATGACGAATTCCACACACAAAGCACATCCTAACCACTCAGTCAAGTGGTAAAACGGCAGAAGAGTGGAGTGAGAAAGCTGGGCATNATATTTATAGGTAAAATAACACGTAATTTTCGGGTGTCCTCATTACGCAACCTTTCACAACACGAGAGCCACACACACTTGTAAAGAAGGCCGCAGACCATTTAAAAACATTTCCCAAACACATTTGCAGACACAGTGGTGCTCTAAACAAGCTTTGTGATTCGCTGAAATGTGGTCGAAACGTGAGCCTCGCTGACGGTTCAAATGGTCGAATGTGCGATGACGAATTCCACACACAAAGCACATTCTAACCACTCAGTCAAGTGGTAAAACGGCAGAAGAGTGGAGTGAGAAAGCTGGGCATATATGCGAACTGGTGAGACATGGCAGCCGCCATGCTACCGGCAATATGTATGTTACCTCACTACCTACCCTGATCCTTCACCAACGTCGTACTTTGTTTAAATAGTGGCCAAACTGTACTTGTTGTTAAGGTTGGGGGGATCTCACGATGGTAGAGCATGTGGGGAAAATAAATATAAGGAGCTATAGGTTATTATATGGCTATATAATAAAACACCAGGAGATTACATTAAATACTATAAGGTCGGGAGAGCAGTGTTAAGTTCAGTACATCCACTACCTTACTGAGAGCCACGTTATTGTAATGTGATTGTCCCACTTTTGAGAAGTATCCGAAGGCTGACGAAGTACGACGAGATACGGCGGTCGGCACAGCAGGCTTCTTGTGACTTCCATCTCGGCCGCCGTCACATGGCCCCATGCTGCTGTTCTGCATTGCCCTCATATCGGCGTCGCATAACGCAACATGTCCTGATTCCCTGGCTGGTAGAGGGGATTCCTGCTTACCGGGGTTTATGGGCAATGCGAGTCCCGATTGCGGCAACTGGCTGTCCTAATGAACTCTCATGCGTGATGGCGTGTTCCGGCAGGCCGCACATGTAATGCGTGTTCACACTATTGTAACACTAGCAGTGGCGAAATCGAGTGTGTGTGTGTCCCCTTGCCTCATTATCATTCTCGGGCTACGCCCCTCGTCACACCTCTACTTCTCTCAATCACATTGTGGGATCAGACCCTGCCATCTTCGATTATTTTATTTCCGGTTACTGCCCGTAAGCGTGGATTTTGGATGGATTTTTTCGGATGACATGACATAGGGTATAACTTAATGCGTTTTTTTTAATCTGTTATGTTCGACTTCTGTAGCTATTATGATCACAGTAGTCGCACCACCGAAATAATCAGTTATTTTTCCTCGGCTGTTACAAGTGACACAATATCAAATGAAGAGAAGTTGTAACAATTCCAGAACATTAAGGAAGGTATTATTCATGCATTGTCGTGCCAAAAATTGTAATGCACCTCTTTAAATCGAATTTGTGGCTTCAAATCTACAAAAATTATTCGATAGGGACTGACCCTCCTTAAGAGAGCCTTATTTACTAGGTAGGACCCTGTTTTCACGTTCTAAGACTTCATAATCGTTTGATAAACGTTTAGCGTCTACGTCAATCCTTTTTACTATTTTTACTATTACAGCCATCTCCATACTGAGGAAAAGGTTTGTTTCAGCTAACAAAATAATTGTTTGTATAGGTCAAAAATATANCTTACAGCCATCTCCATACTGAGGAAAAGGTTTGTTTCAGCTAACAAAATAATTGTTTGTATAGGTCAAAAATATATTTAGTTGCCCCAACAAATATATGGTTGAATAAACAAAACTTAGAAACTAACAAAATTAATTTTGTTGATATAACAAAATACATGCTTCAATAAATAAAGCCTCGGTGTTGGGGCCAAAGAATTTATACTGTCAATAAAATATTTAGTTGAATCGNAAATAAAGCCTCGGTGTTGGGGCCAAAGAATTTATACTGTCAATAAAATATTTAGTTGAATCGACTGTATTTATTTGTTTGGCCACTCACTTGATTACCTTCATTCAAAAATAAAGCTCCAGATTTTTTTTTTATTTTTTTTTTTTAACAATTAAGAGATTTACAATGTTTGCTAGTGCATCTGTTGGTGCTTAATAATGGCATATACTTCCTAGTAAAAAAGTTCTTCAGGACACTAAAACGTAAAGCTGTATAACTTGATATATATATTCGCGCACATTGCCCAGTGAAACGCAATACAATTATGGATGAAATAGGATGAAGAATATCTCCTAACAGCGTACATGCAACAATAATAGTAATATATGTAATAGTGAGGATCAACATACATAGATGTGTAGGATTGTGACGTTGCGACAGCTGTAGTGAGAGTAACGATTTTTCTGGGAAGAGTGTCAACCCTAGCTGCTCATTCACGATCGTTCAAACTGAGTACGATATTAGTGTACTTATTGAAAACCAGAATAATAGCTCCTTTGACGTCTTGGTAACACAAAAACAGTGTGAAAACAGGAAATTAAATTCACTGTAGTGACGCATGAAGGCCGTCTGACGACTTACTTTGCCCCGCCCCGTCCAGACTGTAAATAGGAATAAACACAAACACTTTCACTTGCACTTGCCAATCTGAAGTAACGTGTACCATTTGTACTCACAGAAAAATACTCGTGGACAGGACAAACGCACAAATAGGAACACTAGGAAAAAACTTACAACGCCTACTGAATGACATCAATGGGAGAGTTCGTCTAAAATTATGTGGAATTTTAATTGTGTTCAGAATTACATTACTTTTACCAGAAAAAGTTTTATGAAGTAGGTCTACCGTAATTTTAATTCGTTTAATAGACACCGACGGAAAATATTGACAATGAAATGCTGTGCTTGGAGTAGTGGCATTTGAAACACTAGTGCCCTCGTGATGGTTAAGAATTAGTATACTTCAAATGTTAAAAAAAAACACGCCAAAAATCTTTAATAAACCTTCCAAAACTATTTACTTTAAATAAAGGTTTTGTTAATAGCTAGCGACAGAGCAAGTATTCAGTTCAGGTTTGCGGTAGTAAACNACAAAATACTTCATCCAGATGGCATTAAAATTAAGCAAATTATCTGTGGCTCGGAAAATATTGACAATGAAATGCTCTGCTTGGAGTAGTGGCATTTGAAACACTAGTGCCCTCGTGATGGTTAAGAATTAGTATACTTCAAATGTTAAAAAAAACCACGCCAAAAATCTTTAATAAACCTTCCAAAAATATTTACTTTAAATAAAGGTTTTGTTAATAGCTAGCGACAGAGCAAGTATTCAGTTCAGGTTTGCGGTAGTAAACGTCGGAAAGTGTACATAAAGAAGACAGCATGGTGGCGTGATCAAGTACGACGACGGGGCATCTCTCCGGATACGCAGCAGCCCTGGATGACGTCACCCCTATATGTGCGCGGCTTACGGTGCTAGCATACCGTTCAATGGCACCTTAACCGACGTCACACATGTTCTAGCTAACCTCACTGAAATAAACGCGGAGGGAGGCGATGCAGGCCCGCTTCTTACTTAAATTACCTTGCGTCTTCGTCTCTGTTAGACGGCCTGCAATTACGGGGGTGCGAACTCGGATTTCCCTGCGGAAATATAACTTTCAAACCTAGTGCACAGCCCGCACGAGCTGGCTGCCTGACGTCGCGTAACAATATGGCTGTCTTTCTCCTCGATAACTTGAACGTTCTTTTAAAACTGGCCAGTCACGAGACTTAAAATTCAAAGTAAATTTTACTACCACTTAAAACTGCTCCAACCATCAAAAACGCACAGAATCGTATGGCCCTGGAAGTACATGTACACAATGTGAAAATAGAAAGACATATAAATATGCGGTCACTTGAAAATATTGTCAAAATCAGAATAAGTTAGAGATCCTGTTTCAAAACAAATAAATATATCTTGCTACAAAACAAAATATAATGCGAAAAAAATTATATTTAGCCTATTAAACATAAAAATTACGTGTTAATAATTATTAATTCTTAAATCTCAAAAAGCGTGTTTTACAGCAGTGTTTGAAATATTTATCTCTCTCTCTCTCTCTCTCTCTCTCTCTCTATCTCTCTATATCTCTCTCTCCCCTCTCTCTCTCTCTCTTTAGAACAAACACATNATCGTATGGCCCTGGAAGTACATGTACACAATGTGAAAATAGAAAGACATATAAATATGCGGTCACTTGAAAATATAGTCAAAATCAGAATAAGTTAGAGATCCTGTTTCAAAACAAATAAATATATCTTGCTACAAAACAAAATATAATGCNAGAATAAGTTAGAGATCCTGTTTCAAAACAAATAAATATATCTTGCTACAAAACAAAATATAATGCGAAAAAAATTTTATTTAGCCTATTAAACATAAAAATTACGTGTTAATAATTATTGATTCTTAAATCTCAAAAAGCGTGTTTTACAGCAGTGTTTGAAATATTTATCTCTCTCTCTCTCTCTCTCTATCTCTCTATATCTCTCTCTCCCCTCTCTCTCTCTCTCTTTAGAACAAACACATTTGGAAATCGCATTTGTGTCGAATTGTATACTTAAATCAATGTCATAATAACAATATCTAACACATATCATTTTTATCTTAAAGAGCTTATTCCAAAAAGTTATTTAACCTAAAGCGTTTACCCTAAAAGCGATTTACCTGGAGAGAGAGAGAGAGAGAGGGAGCGAGAGAGAGAGAGAGAGAGAGAGAGCATTTCAAATACTGGTCTAAGACACACTTTTTGAGCTTTAAGAATTAATAATTATTAACACGTAATTTGTATGTTTAAAAGGTAAAATATTATGTGTTTGTTTTCTATCAGTTGCAATATTTATATGTGCGAATCTTATGTTCGACTTTTGCCCAAAATGTAATTTCATAAAATCCCAAACTAATTTATTAGAAATACATCTGTAGTCACTTGAGTTGGTTTTGCTAAGGCGTAATTCTCTGGTGCAAACCATCTGGGTTTGAATCCCGGGCGAACTTCCATGTTTTATATATTAATCGAAACTATATAACGTACGCAGAGCCACACGAATATTTAGTTGCAGCAAACAAATATTTGTTTGGGGAAACCAAATAACTACAAAATAATTTAGTTCCAACAACAGAATATTTCATTGTTCCTATAAAAACGAATATTTTGTTTGCTGAAATAAACCTTCCTCTCAGCGCATCTATGAGCTATGATTTTTTTTATAAAAAGGGGAAACACAATAACATCTTATAACCCTAAAGTCTCTGATTAATTTATAATTTTAAGTATTGCAGCCAGCAATTTTTTTTTTTTTTTTTTTTTACTTTGTATGCCTATAAACTTGTCACATGTCGGAACCATGTGTTTGTATTTCACGGCATCGGAAGCAGCTGTTGATGAAAATAGAAAATATAATCTCAACAAGAAACTAAGTCTCCAGCCGTAGTGAGGGATGTACGTTTTTGGACGCAGTTTTCTGCCAAGTACAATGCATGTAATTTAAAATCTTCTCCCTGTGCAAAGTCCCTCGACTCGAAATACGCCAGGCACAGCACGCACTCCACGGACTTTAGTCAAGTACGAGTGGCAGACGTGTGGTAAGACACTGAGGTGTGGACCTTATCTACTTCCATCTCGAGTGGGAGTGGGGAGGGTTAGCTCGCAGTTGCGGCCGTCAAGTGTGTTGGTTGCGTGGTATAATAAGGTGCCGTGTCACGCCTAGTCCCCATCTCCGCCAGAGAAGAATCCAGAGAAGCCGCCATGAAGACCTTCGTTGCTAGGTAAGAGGAGGATCCATATTTCCGTGCGGAAAAGTATATCGATGTCCCCAACAATCATAACACTTTAGAGGAGTTGAAATGGGTGGGGAGCGTCGTTGTGCGTCGTGCAGGACNGGAATGAGGCGGGGAGCGTCGTGCAGGACATCGTCGGATGTACAAACCTGCAGCTCCCCTTATGTTCCCTCTCGCTTCTCCATACGCCAAGACCACGTCCGTCATCTCCGAGGTAGTGTACGACACTACGTCCCTCTCTAGCAGTAGGGAAGCTGCGCAATGACACGCAGTGTGTAACAGGCTGCTCTGGCTTCGAGGTACCGCAGCGACAAAATGGTTATGTGTGAGGAATTTAGCAAGGGGGGAATTACTATGACTTTCAACAACGTTCGTCCACTATCGCTAGCCTAATTCACGTAAACAAACACTGACTGTGTCATCAAGTTACTGTTCTTCCAGCAGGATGCCTGTGTCTTCATCACTAACCACACGTACGCACGACCCTCTAAAACACGTGGTTCCAGTATCTGCAAAACGGCCAGAGTTAGGCAGTTGCACAGGAACGTTTTTTTCATTCGTTTTTACCATCTTGCTTCATAATGTGCCACCAATCACAACTAAACATCTGTGTTGTGAATGTACAACTTGTAATTTGCTTTCTTCCTTTTTTGTTCTTGGCGATGTGTATTCAGGGTGCGACGCTGTATTACAGCCAACATGTGTTAACCTCTGGGTGTACGAAGNTGCCTGTTTGTTCTTGGCGATGTGTATTCAGGGTGCGACGCTGTATTACAGCCAACATGTGTTAACCTCTGGGTGTACGAAGTGTTGCCTACCTATGGTTTTCAAGTTATTCTAATTTAGAGTGTACAGGTCATGGCCCATTCTCTAATTACCTAGCAGTTGACGATGTGTTAAACCCTACCTGAGCCTAATGTTCGATATTTGTTATATTTAAAATTCGGCTCGCATTAATTTGAGCACAACAATTACGCTTGACATTAAATGAAGTATCAGCTGCACTGCGCTTCACTTGAGATCACACAGAACATAGCACATAACAGTAACACAATTCTCAGTTAGGTGAAACTCTCCACGGAAATTACATACTTCAACTGTGATGTCCATCACGAGGGATGGTATTTCTAATTGAAAAGACGTCATCTGAACCCTCGCTTTGGTATAACTGTAAGTCGTTATAGTATTATTCACTTAAAGAACTCTTTAACATCTGCCATGAGTTTTTTCTTGATAATCTTCTTTCATTTCCCTTTTGTTTTCACATCTTACTCTCTGACCTGTTCCGATCCCTAAGTTAATTCTAATGCTTTTGAAGCACTTTTCTTTTCATGACGTTTTCTGATATTTTCCTTGGTGGCGCTGACAGTACTTCAGAGTTTTGTTTTCGTTCCGAAATTCTGAGACTTTATAAACCAGATTGGGATGGGATGGGTGACGTATCGATTAAATACATTACTTCACCTGTAGCTGTTACATTCTCTTTAGTACTGAGCACCGCATCTTCGTAGCTGGAACTAGTTTCACCCTCTTCCAGGCTGACTTATCCCTCCTTTGCTGGAGGTAATTTCTCCATTTTCCAGACTGAAGTATACGCTCTTATTTGTGTGCGAAGATCGATTATCTTCTGTAGAGTTAGTTATTNCACCTGTAGCTGTTACATTCTCTTTGGTACTGAGCACTGCATCTTCGTAGCTGGGACTAGTTTCACCCTCTTCCAGGCTGACTTATCCCTCCTTTGCTGGAGGTAACTTCTCCATTTTCCAGACTGAAGTATACGCTCTTATTTGTGTGCCAAGATCGATTATCTTCTGTAGAGTTAGTTATNCTTCTCCATTTTCCAGACTGAAGTATACGCTCTTATTTGTGTGCCAAGATCGATTATCTTCTGTAGAGTTAGTTATTGTCGTACAATTATCTGCAGAAATGAAACCTTCTTTGACTACGACAGGATTTATGAAAAGCCTGGTACTGTTTTCTGAGTCGGACTAGCTAAGCATTGTTAAACAATTTNTGACTACGACAGGATTTATGAAAAGCCTGGTACTGTTTTCTGAGTCGGACTAGCTAAGCATTGTTAAACAATTTTTGATAAGAGTTATTTTTAATCAAAAGTACGCATTTTCTTTTTTGTGCTGATTTAAAAAGCTCGTGAAAGGAAANTTTTGATAAGAGTTATTTTTAATCAAAAGTACGCATTTTCTTTTTTGTGCTGATTTAAAAAGCTCGTGAAAGGAAACGTCTAACGGTTTCAACTTGTGTAAAGTTCAAGTTGGAAGGGATAAAGCAGCGAGGCCATTATCTCTACAGAAGGCNCGTCTAACGGTTTCAACTTGTGTAAAGTTCAAGTTGGAAGGGATAAAGCAGCGAGGCCATTATCTCTACAGAAGGCACAACATCAGAGGGACGTGTGACTTGAATGGTTGTCCATTATCAGTAGCAAGGGGATTATGAGTTTAGGACTGAGTATTTGAGACAGAGTGTTTAAGCCAGACTTGCAACCAATATTGTCATCCATCCATATTTAGAATAATTATAACTACTCGTAGGTTAACCTCTGCTACTCAGAGATTTACTATTTTGTTTTCGTGCAAAGCAAATATTGCTGGCAATTATTTTAGCTGGTACTCATACAGCAACATGGTGTCAGTTTTTGACCATTTTTGTTGCTTGTAAAATACTCTTTTTTCAACATTGTGTTTAAACTTTAGCTTCTCAAAAACGGTCTCCAAATCTTTATGGAATCGAGTCATATCAGCTTTGTTAAAATATAACATTCAGTTTTCTGAAGTTGGTTCAGGCTTTTGAGTACTTANTGGAATCGAGTCATATCAGCTTTGTTAAAATATAACATTCAGTTTTCTGAAGTTGGTTCAGGCTTTTGAGTACTTATTTCCCCCATTTAATTTCATAGTCACGTGTACCCAGTCTTTTTCCCCAAGTTTGTTCCCATGATTGAAATTATGCTAAATTTGGTTTCTTCCAACAAATTTGTATGCAATGCGCCATAGTTCAGTTAGTGTTACTTTACAAAATAATTTCGATAGCTGCTTTTCTAGACATCCAGTAAATACCATTTTTCTTCCCACTTTTGGTTTTTTGTGTGTTTTCTTAGAGCAGATTTGTGTATTACACATTTTTATGATTTTGGCATTGTGCGGATATTTATCCCTAATAGGGAAAAAGGGGCGTAATAAGTTATTGATAAGCGTTATCTAATGAACAATAAATGATCACACATTGTAGCCTGGTTATCTTGGAAAACCTCTTTATGATATAATCTGGTGTGGTCGTGATGAGGCTGATTTTAAGTATACGTTCTTCAAGTACATCTTGAATGATATGCTGTGTACTTGTAGGTCATAGGAGTCTGAACGCCAAGATAGACCATGCCACCACAAGGTGGTTTCACTAAGCTGATCTGGATAACGCACCTCTATGACACTTTCAGCGGACACCTTACCATTTTATAATGTAATAATAAAAATAAAGTTTTGTACTTCGATATTCCTTTTTTAATGTTTTGTACAGGACTGTTCATACATAAAACTGACCGTGAAAACACTCGTTTGAGCCATTTTTACAATAGCAAAAACATGCTTTAGAGAGAAATGGAGGAACTAAAAAACGTATACAGACGCGTAACGTTTCTCAAATGCTATTCGTAAGCAGACCTCACTCAGACACGTTGGAAGGTTTTTTAATAAAACGTTTTCTGCTGGAGCTCTGCACGCCGATCGGCGGTTTAACCAAGCGGCCACCCTTCACGTCAAAAAAAAATTATTGGTAAATGTATGTGAATACTGAAACGATTTACTTTCCTTTCCGTTTTTTAATGCATTTGAGTGTAAGGATAAGCAAATTTGTAAAAATACGTACTTGTGTAATAATTTCACAGTTTCTCTTGAACGACACATAAATAAAGTGATGAGGCTCATACCAATGTTAGTCGTAATACTTGGTGGAAGAATACCCAATGCGCATACAAGTAGATCTTCGGCAAGGCTTTCAAAATTTTATTCGCTAACTTCAGTAACAAAAAATTATTGGAAGTATTGTTTGTGAACGCTCTAATATTTTCCTTTGATTGGCTTCCTGATAACTGTAGATGTCACAAACCAGTTTCGCTTTCAATTGTGAACTACCACTATTAATGCGAATGTATGGACAAGCCATTCGTCGGTGATGATGTTTTGCGATCGTGCGATGTTTTCGAAGTTCATGCACGAATTTTCTTTTCAATACATGCGCCATATTGTATGAATTGTTCTACCAAGTTAACAGCCACGAACAGGCGTGTCCATTGAAAAGCATTTTGTGAAAACTAAACATCCCAGCCGCCACCCCACCTGTTGNCACCATATTGTATGAATTGTTCAACCAAGTTAACAGCCAGAAACAGGCGTGTCCATTGAAAAGCATTTTGTGAAAACTAAACATCCGAGCCGCCACCACACCTGTTGTATTGGTGAAGTTACCCGGCAGATATCTTCCTTCATTTAACTGCGTTTATTTCCGTAGCATTTTCACTGGAGCATGCTGACTCAAGTTCCTGATAACCTTTCACTCTTAAAGACACCATATTCTCTCGCCCAAAATCAGAGTTCAGATCTCCAGTCGTATAATTGTAATTTTAAACTTGTTCAATATTGTTGAGATGGCTTTGCAAACGAATAGCATTTAAGAAATTTTCCACTTTGAAATGGTAATTTTATTTATTATTTTACCATAAACTAAAAGTGTCACAACTGAAAATTTTATGAGGTGAGTCGACGAGAGCACGTTCGGTGGCTAACGCATAAAGACGATCAGACATTTGATACGCGCACTTAGACAAGCAACCCTTAGCGCTCTCGCACTTCTAAATTCTAACAAATTATTCGCAAACTAACCGCATCAGTGTATATGTACATTCACCAAGCGCGAATGGTAGATTCTGTTCCCGTACATTGATATTAGCGTTCCTGTATTTGCGGATGAAAGAATCGTTCATGAAAGTAGGTTCCCAACTTTTAGAATATGCGGTGCTTAACATTCCTACATCTGCATCCTGATAACTAGAGTGGTAGGGCTTAAGCTGATACATGACATTTTTCATACTTTCTCAGGAGAGTTGATTAAAAATTTTCATGAGTCATAATAGATCTTGAAATTCT
Organism: Clitarchus hookeri; assembly: GCA_002778355.1. Classification (NCBI taxonomy): domain Eukaryota; kingdom Metazoa; phylum Arthropoda; class Insecta; order Phasmatodea; family Phasmatidae; genus Clitarchus; species Clitarchus hookeri. Next base: position 317,123 of record NQII01002235.1, on the reverse strand, counting down.
AATAAATTAATGTAAATCATCTTGTAGAAAATAGGAAAAAAGTTCATAATACAAATGTACTTAACTTGTTGCAAAATTGTATATTATATATACATTCCACAGAACTGTACAAAACAATTTATCATGTTTGGATAAGTGTAAAATTTTACAAATCACTCAAAATTTCCTTTTCGAATTTTGATTTAACCTAGATTTAACCATGGATGTGTCCTCCAGTTGAAAACCTCAAAACGGAAAATAAAGGGCATATCAGCTTATGCCACACCACTATAGCTTGATATATGGTATTTCCATTCAGTGAGGAGCCGCGGTGGCTGAGCGGTTAGCCTGCTCGCATCCCAACTAGGCGAACCGACTTCAATTCCCGGCCACCCGGCCGGGTCACTCCCGGATTTTCGCATGTGGGTATCTTTCCCTTGACGATGTCACTGGTCAGCGGGTTTTCCCGGGGATCTCCTGCATCCCCCGCCCTTTCATTCCGGCACTGCTCCATACTCACCTCAATCATCCTCGTTGGCTCTCAAGACATCGCTCTTAATAGCCGCCAAACTCACTCACCCCACTCCATTCCGTGTATACTTTAATCCTTTCCATTACAGTTTAGGAAGTTTACCGTCATTTTGTTCGCAGTGTAGACTTCGGACACGCAAAATAAAACTAGCAAGACGTTGCAGGAATATCATATACGTGTAAAATGANTGGAATCGAGTCATATCAGCTTTGTTAAAATATAACATTCAGTTTTCTGAAGTTGGTTCAGGCTTTTGAGTACTTAGTTCCCCATTTAATTTCATAGTCACGTGTACCCAGTCTTTTTCCGCAAGTTTGTTCCCATGATTGAAATTATGCTAAATTTGGTTTCTTTCAACAAATGTGTATGCAATGCGCCATAGTTCAGTTAGTGTTACTTTACAAAATAATTTCGATAGCTGCTTTTCTAGACATCCAGTAAATACCATTTTTCTTCCCACTTTTGATTTTTTGTGTGTTTTCTTAGAGCAGATTTGTGTATTACACATTTTTATGATTTTGGCATTGTGTGGATATTTATCCCTAATAGGGAAAAAGGGGCGTAATAAGTTATTGATAAGCGTTATCTAATGAACAATAAACGATCACCCATTGTAGCCTGGTTATCTTGGAAAACCTCTTTATGATATAATCTGGTGTGGTCGTGATGAGGCTGATTTTAAGTATACGTTCTTCAAGTACATCTTGAATGATATGCTGTGTACTTGTAGGTCATAGGAGTCTGAACGCCAAGATAGACCATGCCACCACAAGGTGGTTTCACTAAGCTGATCTGGATAACGCACCTCTATGACACTTTCAGCGGACACCTTACCATTTTATAATGTAATAATAAAAATAAAGTTTTGTACTTCGATATTCCTTTTTTAATGTTTTGTACAGGACTGTTCATACATAAAACTGACCGTGAAAACACTCGTTTGAGCCATTTTTACAATAACAAAAACATGCTTTAGAGAGAAATGGAGGAACTAAAAAACGTATACAGACGCGTAACGTTTCTCAAATGCTATTCGTAAGCAGACCTCACTCAGACACGTTGGAAGGTTTTTTAATAAAACGTTTTCTGCTGGAGCTCTGCACGCCGATCGGCGGTTTAACCAAGCGGCCACCCTTCACGTAAAAAAAAAATTATTGGTAAATGTATGTGAATACTGAAACGATTTACTGTCCTTTCCATTTTTTAATGCATTTGAGTGTAAGGATAAGCAAATTTGTAAAAATACGTACTTGTGTAATAATTTCACAGTTTCTCTTGAGCGACGCATAAATAAAGTGATGAGGCTCATGGCAATGTTAGTCGTAATACTTGGTGGAAGAATACCCAATGCGCATACAAGTAGATCTTCGGCAAGGCTTTCAAAATTGTATTCGCTAACTTCAGTAACAAAAAAATTATTGGAAGTATTGTTTGTGAACGCTCTAATATTTTCCTTTGATTGGCTTCCTGATAACTATAGATGTTACAAACGAGATTGGCTTTCAATTGTGAACTACCACTCTTAATGCGAATGTATGAACAAGCCATTCGTCGGTGGTGATGTTTTGCTATGGTGCGATATTTTCAAAGTTCATGCACGAATTTTCTTTTCAATACATGCGCCATATTGTATGAATTGTTCTACCAAGTTAACAGCCAGAAACAGGCGTGTCCATTGAAAAGCATTTTGTGAAAACTAAACATCCGAGCCGCCACCACNACCAAGTTAACAGCCAGAAACAGGCGTGTCCATTGAAAAGCATTTTGTGAAAACTAAACATCCGAGCCGCCACCACACCTGTTGTATTGGTGAAGTTACCCGGCAGATATCTTCCTTCATTTAACTGCGTTTATTTCCGTAGCATTTTCACTGGAGCATGCTGACTCAAGTTCCTGATAACCTTTCACTCTTAAAGACACCATATTCTCTCGCCCAAAATCAGAGTTCAGATCTCCAGTCGTATAATTGTAATTTTAAACTTGTTCAATATTGTTGAGATGGCTTTGCAAACGAATAGCATTTAAGAAATTTTCCACTTTGAAATGGTAATTTTATTTATTATTTTACCATAAACTAAAAGTGTCACAACTGAAAATTTTATGAGGTGAGTCGACGAGAGCACGTTCGGTGGCTAACGCATAAAGACGATCAGACATTTGATACGCGCACTTAGACAAGCAACCCTTAGCGCTCTCGCACTTCTAAATTCTAACAAATTATTCGCAAACTAACCGCATCAGTGTATATGTACATTCACCAAGCGCGAATGGTAGATTCTGTTCCCGTACATTGATATTAGCGTTCCTGTATTTGCGGATGAAAGAATCGTTCATGAAAGTAGGTTCCCAACTTTTAGAATATGCGGTGCTTAACATTCCTACATCTGCATCCTGATAACTAGAGTGGTAGGGCNAGTAGGTTCCCAACTTTTAGAATATGCGGTGCTTAACATTCCTACATCTGCATCCTGATAACTAGAGTGGTAGGGCATAAGCTGATACATGACATTTTTCATTTTTTTTCAGGAGAGTTGATTAAAAATTTCATGAGTCATAATAGATCTTGAAATTCTAATAAATTAATGTAAATCATCTTGTAGAAAATAGGAAAAAAGTTCATAATATAAATGTACTTAACTTGTTGCAAAATTGTATATCATTATATATACATTCCACAGAACTGTACAAAACAATTTATCATGTTTGGATAAGTGTAAAATTTTACAAATCACTCAAAATTTCCTTTTCGAATTTTGATTTAACCTAGATTTAACCATGGATGTGTCCTCCAGTTGAAAACCTCAAAACGGAAAATAAAGGGCATATCAGCTTATGCCACACCACTATAGCTTGATATATGGTATTTCCATTCAGTGAGGAGCCGCGGTGGCTGAGCGGTTAGCCTGCTCGCATCCCAACTAGGCGAACCGACTTCAATTCCCGGCCACCCGGCCGGGTCACTCCCGGATTTTCGCATGTGGGTATCTTTCCCTTTACGATGTCACTGGTCAGCGGGTTTTCCCGGGGATCTCCTGCATCCCCCGCCCTTTCATTCCGGCACTGCTCCATACTCACCTCAATCATCCTCGTTGGCTCTCAAGACATCGCTCTTAATAGCCGCCAAACTCACTCACCCCACTCCATTCCGTGTATACATTAATCCTTTCCATTACAGTTTAGGAAGTTTACCGTCATTTTTTTCGCAGTGTAGACTTCGGACACGCAAAATAAAACTAGCAAGACGTTGCAGGAATATCATATACGTGTAAAATGANGTTCGCAGTGTAGACTTCGGACACGCAAAATAAAACTAGCAAGACGTTGCAGGAATATCATATACGTGTAAAATGATGCGATGTTCAGTTGTCAGAGCTCTACAGAACACACCAAGTGTTTTTCTTCCATGGCCATGCCAGACATCATCTTGGCGAAGGCATTGTGTATCTGTGTGCCTTCCCGACAGTGTGGCATGCGCTGTGGTGCTGACTGTCCTATGCGCGGGCATGCCCGCCGACGCTGAGCCCGACATCGGGATCCCCGCGAGTGTGTACCCGTATGGAGCGCCCTCGAACCAGGGGAGCCGGCAGAACGAGAAGCCCATCAACGCCACGCATGTGCCGGAGTCTGCGTGCCTCAGTATGGCCCCTTCGCACCACGGCTCCGTGGCCCAGAACTCAAGTGCTCCCTTCAAGGTGTATGCTGATAAGCACCGGGTGGCTGCGGGCGGCAACCTGACTGGTGAGTACAGCAGCCACCGTTGTAGTTGATCAGACCTGAAAGCAGGATGATCTCACGAAGANGGTGAGTACAGCAGCCACCGTTGTAGTTGATCAGACCTGAAAGCAGGATGATCTCACGAAGAAGGGTCGTTTGCAGGCGTGAACTCATTCATGAGGAGAAAAGGCCAATGTGGTGAAATTCGCGATCCATTGTTCACCATAGGTCATCTCATTCCAGGGAAGAGAAGGCCAATGTAGCGACAGTTGGTGATGCATGCTAACCACAGGCCTTGTCATTTGTTTAATTATCTTGCATAGACTGGTGAAGAGTGATGACTAAATTATTTTCAACTATCCCTTCAAATTGAATTTTAAGTATATAAAGACAATATGGCATTTATGAGGAAAGGCCAGTGTGGCGACAGTTCACGATCCACTCTCACCATGGGGAATCTCATTCGTGTGAAGAGAATATCAATGTGGGCTTGGAGTTGGGGCTAATAGATAAGGAATGAATGTCAACCTGTCCACGCTATCCTTATTTCCTCACGCTTTTTCCCAAGTTGAATGCTTGGAAAATGGATTATTTTATTCTCATCATTAAAAACCATGTGTAACCATTATGTATTAGAAGACACCGAATTTCTACACAATATAATTGTGATAAAAAGTGGTGCCAGGCACCAACATAAGCAAAATTATGATTTAAATGTTGTTGTCTGTGGCTTAATATCAATACATAGGTGCCTCATCCTTGTAATAAAATTTTCAATCGATGCTTTTAACTAGTATTAAACTATTTAAAACCAACATTGCAATTTGTTCAATAACAAAATTATAGAAAATATGTTATAGATCACTTGTTTTCACTGTATTCATAAAGCTTATTTTTTATGAATATGTTATAACAAGAGAATGTGATAACACATGCGTGCTTTTACATTAGTTAAATACTCTAATGCTGAAAAAACTAACCATTCCACTAAAGCATCGACCCTACAAGTATAGAAGTCCACTTCATTGGTTGTTATATGAAGATACTGCTCTGATTGCAGTGACCCTGTGGAGCAAGGGCAATTCATCATTCAAGGGTATCTACATCCAGGCGAGATCAGTAGGGAATGTGTCAGCAATCGGCACATTCCTGCCAAATAATTACAGCAGCAGTGTGGTAACGTACGACTGTCCCCCAGGAACGGATGTGAGTATTCCTATGTTTAGACATATAGTCTGATATCAAGATTATTAGCAGCTTTAGTTGATGTATGTTTTGTTCTTATACACTGAATCGAGATTTTACCCATCACTTGCACGAAATCAATTCTCCCGACCATGTTTCTTGTCACTTGCCTTCTTGTGTAGTCATCGTAACCGTTATGTCATGTGAGGTTATTGCACTGCTGCGCGTACATAAACTCAAATGTGAATGTGAATGGTTTTAACAAAACCTCATGGAAAAGTAATTGCATTATTATTGTAACTATAATAGTTTTGGTGTTAATATACATTGGGCACATCCGTCTCAATGACTGAAATTAATCTGAGCCTAGAGGTCATATCATTTGAATATGTTACGATAGTTTAATCGTTCCAAGACAGATTATTTTCCTTCACATATAGTTGAAGTTCAAAATTTGGTCAAATTCTGATTTGAAAAAAAATTAAACTAAACTATCTCATGCTATCGAGCACCTGTCATGTGTTATTCATCAGTGTTATAAGTGTTATTTGTACCTACCCCGTGTGTCTGGCAAACAAAATCATAAGAGTTATCACATATACATGAGAGAGGGAAAGACTGTCTGGTATATGTCAGCCAAGACTTATCCCAAGTCTATGGCTTCGAAGCTGCTACACTATGTGGGGTGTTCATTAATATGTGCGATGTGAATCCATGCACCAGCAGTGGGGCCACATCTGCAAAATGTGCCACACAGAATGATATTAGCATATATGTCACGACTGTGAGTTGATTAAATACAAGGACGACATGTCTGATGCCAACACGGTATCATTATGCCCGAGTAGATGTACAGACAACTGCAATCCAAATAATTCAGCAACCTACACGTATGTTAAAATCATCCATTACCTGGGACACATTAATATTAGCTTTTTGAGGCAACTACTCACAAGTGTCTGGCATCATTCACTCAGGTATTTCAGGAATGCCTTAAGTGTTACAATATTCATGATATGTCGCCATAGATCTACTCATATTATAGAACCTTATGCACTCTTCAACCAGCAGTTAAGCAAATTTCGCACTGCAAAATGAGGATCATTTCAGTATGTTTATGTAACAAACTAGTACATGGCTTAGTTTCTTGAGGTTCAGGGGAACAATTTTGCAGAAATACTTCCCTTTTGCCCAAGATCCTGCTATTTATGCACATGCTATGGTCTGGTATGAAACAAAATAGCTTTTAATCTGATAACAACTTCTCCGTCCCGAATTATATTTATATCTGCATGCCATTATTAATGAGACAAGGGTTAAATTCGGAAAACAGGAAATCACATTTGAGCAGAACCCTACAGATCGTCTTATCAAACACATGTACATCCACCACTACAAAGGAGTACCCTTCAATTTCGATGCAGGAGTACTGTTACCACACCCAAATCACCTTATAGAGAGATCTACAAGAGAGAATATGAAATGGAAACATGTCAGAGCTCAATTTAATCCAGATTCTCTACCAAAGCAATGGGTTTGTTGTCCTATGCACAACATGTCAGTATAATTCAAAGTAATTCGGTCACAGAGAATTGCTTTCCCTGATACCAGGATTATCCAAATGAATAACTGGAATTAGTGTCCTCGGTGGCTGTGTGGATTGGGGAAAATACTCACGTGGTAAGAAGGTTGGAATTGTGATGGGTCGATCCTAATTTCCTGCAGGATGCAGTTTCTGAATAAAAAAAATTTTAATTGATGTACTCTAAACTCATTGTAACAAGTAGGTTAAATCATCTTTAGCAGTCCTATACATAACTGTGAAATGTAATAACCAAAAATGTTGTAATATATTATTGGTACTAATACTTTCTTAACAAGGCCGGTTATTAGCTTCAAAGGAGTTGTATACATGATGTTAATTTGTCTTGTCGAACTCACTCATCACTTTACTTAAGCTGCAAGTAGAAAAATGCAGCAATGCATGGGACCATAGACTCTAAGCCATGTGTGCGAGAGTTCGATTAGCCTATCCGAGCCCTGTCTTTGTGGATAGGTGGTCAATGGGTGCCCTGATTGACGCTGTCACTAGCGATTCATGGGTTGTTCATAAACTGGAACCAAGTTACTATCTGGCACAAGCCCCCTGCTAGAGTTAACTAAAGATCTTTAGAAGCACTGAACAGATCCTTCAGGTTACTATTATCTACAGCTTCATTTCATTACAAGGAATGGCGACAAATTGTTGGTCGTTTGCCACAGTTATGTTGAAAAACACTTATTCCGTACCACTCATCACTTGCAGAACAGCTCTTGATCAAGGAAATGCTGCATATTCGACTCAGTTATAAATCTGATCCTGCACCAAAGCCAGAACAACGTTAGTTAGACAAAACTATTACGGTACTTGAACTTCATGTAAAATCACTTTCCACTAACCACTGTTATGCATATCTAGGAGGTACAATATCGCACTGTTTACCAGGAATATGTAGTCCTTAACCATATGGTGGATGTGCTTAATAATGCATTACTGAATAATGTAGTAATGTTAAACATCCGAGATGTCCACATGGGCCAGAGATATGACTAGTATTATTCAGCACTCGATCTCGTGTAAACTAGTACACACCTTGAAAACTGCCATAAAACTGTTACCACTGCACAGGAGGGTGAAAAGGATGGCATATTCAGTTCCAGGTAAAGTCTCGTTTTGTCTCGTGTGCACTCCTCTTTTATATCCATAATCTGATTTCCTGAACGCTAAATTATTATACTAAGAAGTAGGCCATAGCATGGCTGGAAAATGTTTATTGATTCTCCGATTGAAAATTCCACTTCCGCCTCATAGGATACATCATAAAGCGAGTTCGCCATGCCTGGAGAGCATAGTAACAAAGAGACAATTGGTGGAGTTAGTGCTGTACTTCCTGAACCACACTGAGCCTCAATTAGGCAGTTCTAGAACAGATCACCCATAAAGATATTAATAGTTCCTTTACATGGTGTAATTATTTAACTCCAGGCCACCCAGTATAGGTTTTGTTGGATCATCAACACCCAGGACATATTTGAAAAGTTGATAGTACCATTTGGTGGGTGCAGCATTCTGGCCCAACCTGCAGAATAATGCCAGTCAATACAACCGTGCAATCCTGTAGCAGATGATCAACAGTGAGAATCGCGAGTGATCTAGTGAGACAATGACTGATAGGAGGGTGCAAAGCACAAGTGCTAATTCAGTTAGAATGAATGCTTCTCTGTGATGTGTCATAAAGCCACACAGCATATATTTAAGAGTACTGCATTCTCGCTCTGTGTGAAAAATATCTGTTTCGTACACTGAAGAGCCAAAAACACTGGTACACCTGCCTAATATTGTGTAGGGCCCCCGCGAGTACGCAGAAGTGCCACAAGGCGACGTGGCATGGACACGATTAATGTCTGAAGGTATGCAGAAGGCATTGTAATCTGCACCAATTTGAGAAAGGATTGCACGTCTGTCACGTTTAATGATTCTCGTCAGTCGTTGTTTGTCACGTTCGTTCACGATATTTTTCCGGCCACAGCGTTGTCGAAGATTTTATGTTTTACTGGATTCCCGAAATTCAAGGTACACTCGTGAAATGGTCGTACGCGAAAATTCAAATTTTAGCGCTACCTCGGAGATGCCATGTCCCATCTCTCGTGCGCCGACTATAACACCACGTTCAAACTCATTTAAATCTTGANGTTGTCGAAGATTTTATGTTTTACTGGATTCCCGAAATTCAAGGTACACTCGTGAAATGGTCGTACGCGAAAATTCAAATTTTAACGCTACCTCGGAGATGCCATGTCCCATCTCTCGTGCGCCGACTATAACACCACGTTCAAACTCATTTAAATCTTGATAACCCGCCATTGTATCAGCAGTAACCGATCTAGCAACTGTGCCAGACGCTTGTTGTCTTATATAGGCGCTGCCAACCGAATCGCGTTACTCTGATTGGTTCCATACCTCTGTTATTTGCATACGCACACCTATACCGGTTTTTTTGGCTCTTCAGTGTACGATTCCGGAATGATATAACATTGTCAAAGAGCACATGGCGAAATGAAACCCATAATGCTACTGAATGATGGATACGAATTCACAATCTAGCACATCAATAAGCAGAAAAAATGAGCATTCTTGTGGAAACTCGACCCTCAGTACTAATGTAACGGATAATCAAGACTGAGAGAGCTTAATGTTCTTGGCACAGCCAGACTAACCCCGCAACGCAGCCTTATTTCAAACAATGCTCGCTAACTCCAACATTGCTTGGCAGAACCGAATGATGAAACATGCGTTGCAGGGACCAGGAATACGTCCCTCAGTAATGCCAGGATTTTCGAACTATGTTACAGAAGAACTGGCATGTCTCCTGAATGGGCATCTGCAGAGAAGGGCGTCATCAAGAATAGTACATTGGGGCAAGTATACACCAAAATATAAACTCAGGTCATTTGGCCATCCTGGAGCAGACAAGATGCGATGAAACATGAGCAGTCACTGCCACTACCAATGTGTACATATGGAGAAAATGGGATAGAGTGCTAATGCTAGCTGCGCAGAAGCCATTTTCTATGTTCCAGCATTGGACTTCTTTTCTGCCAAAAGCCCTATCAGAAACAACGTTGATAGGATTTGAGGTTAAAACACTACTTACGTGTTTTAAGATGTTCCTACACTTATTCTAACCTAGTTTCGAAACTACTAGAATGTATTCAAGTTAGTCAAAATATTCTATTCATATAAAAGGCTGGGTCTGTTGAAACATAATATGTAAACGAACACATGTGACATTGACAGTTGTACTGGCGAGTCAGTGTTGTGGTCATGCTGTGTAGTGAGGGCGCTGCACAATGACTGCCTCGGTGCTGAACACAAGGAAGTGAATGTGTACCATCGAGGTTAGCTAGTCGCAATTTGATTTATTTTTATGTTCCTCGCATAATTTAAACAAATAAATTATGAAATAAATGTTTTTTTTATTTTTTTTATTATTCTTAGAAGTAGATGTTTAATGGAAAGTTATTACATATAAATTATACAACAACGTCTGTAAATGGAAACTACCCCACATTAAAAATTCACTTTGGATTTCCAAATTTTGTTTATAGCATTACTGTGAAGTACTTCCTGTTTGCATTATATTAAACTAGTTTAACTTGACAGTAAATATCTAAACTAAATACTTCGTAAATAGTTCTGAAAATTAACACTCGTTTCAGTTGATAACGCCCTAGAGTTTACTGAATTACAATAGCTTTCGGACCACTTGTTAGATAGGCCCTACTACAAATTATAAAGCTATTCACCAATGTGTCTTTTGTGTATAATACAATATATAAACAATACACTCAGAATGTTCCAACAGATAAAAATTAGTAGTATAATTCTATAAATTATGTCACATATGAATTATTTCCATTGGTTTCAAATAGCTTGTTTTAATTGAATGCGTTAAAACTAGAAAGTTGGGCGAGAATTTTGTGCGGCCAAATGTCTGCCTACCCACATGTAAGAAGTACGAAGATTATCGATTTTTCGAGAGAGAAAAAACAGAAATGTAATTTTTTTGCGCGGGAAAGGTGATATTTGACGAATATCATATGGATAAAAAATATATTGCGTGCAGTTTTATATCCCATGTTTTCAATTAGGAAATACCATTAAACATTGGGTCTTTTAAAATGCGATAAAAAGTTAATGGGTGCAGAGGAACGTGAAATCATCATGGTGTGACAATATTTTTTAGCTATAAAATGTATTAATAATTCATTATTAAAATTTTTCTTCGACAAGACATAGTCTATCACTCAGATGATTTAATAACTACATGGTCCGGCATAAAAACCTCCCACATTTTGAAGGCCAATAAAAACAGCATTATATATCGTAGGCAAACATTTATTACGCAATATGGTTAGACACACAAAACAGTTTATGTGCACTAAGTCTTGTAAATTAGGTCCAATTGATTGCCGCCCTACCTGACTAACGCATTCAGTCGTGTTTGGCAATGTTCCATCAGGCGTTGGATGAGTTGGGGCGTAATGTCGGCAATTTATTTGCATATTGAAGCTTTCAGATGGCCAATGGTTCGTGGACGATAGGGGTATGCATTAGCCTTGAGGTGTCTCCATAGCAAGAAATCTGAAGTGCTCAGATCTGGCGAATGTGCAGGCCACTTGATGTCACCATGTAATGAGACCACGCGGCCGGGGAATACTTCTCTCAAAGCAGCCATTGAGAACCGCGCTGTGTGTGCGGTAGCGCCATCTTGTTGAAACAGCAAATCCCGGATGGCAAGTTGTGCGAGTTGTTGTTCCAGAAATGTGTGTATAATGTGCACGTACCGAGCGACCGTCACTGTAACTGCACACTCTTCTTCTTCAAGCAAATAAGGCCCAATAACACCGGAATTGCCAATGACGCACCACACAGTAACACATGGAGTGTGTGGAGGTCTTTCATGATGGTGGTGAATGTTGATTTCAGCCTAATAACGGAAGGTTTTTTTTTTTTTTTTTGTTAACGGCGCATTCAAGAGAAAGTGTACCTCGTCGCTTGAAACCAGCACATCATTTGCAGGTACATTTACAAGGATGAGCTCTCAACATGTTGTTCGGTTTCTCAAGCCCCGTTCAGTAAGTTGTTGAACAACCGTAAGTCTATACAAGTGAAATATCAAATCTGCGGGCGAAATTCTCCTGGCACTTCGATTCTATATTCTCAAAGCAGTTGCATTTTTAACGGTAGAACGGCTGGGTTATTGCACAGTGGGTCATCTTAGTCGACGTCAAATGCGGGAGGTTCGCCTCTTTTACTTTGCAATAAAAAACTGCATTGTGTGTCATATAATGTTGGTGTAAAAAACCTGTGCCTACTATTTATCATGCTTTTCTTATTTCCTTTCAAAATATTTTAAAGCCACATCTTATATTATATCAATAGAGTACTTTTATTACATAAATAAATTTTGTTTATCATGTGGAATAAATGGTAATTAATTATTGACTACCTTATAAGAATGACTAAAGATGTGGTAGTATCACAAGAACACAAAAAGTCATCCCTTCTGAAATATAATTGAATTTGTTCTATAGCCTAAACCTGGCATATATTCTCATATTTATCTCAAATATAAGCATTGGAAACTATAAATTTCAGACGGTGTCCGACTCTTTCCCCTAATAACAATTGCCGAGAAATGAACAGGAATTGACCACTATGCTATTGAACCTACTGATTCACAAATGCGCATAACTGCTCGTGTGCACGAGAGGTCCTGACATATCGCATGAAGGGAATGGTTATATAATTAATTTATTATGCTGATGAATGGGGCAACAGCTAATCAGAGCAGAGAAAAAAATTTTCGACGAAGTTTTTTATTTAGCTGTAAAACTTCAGGATTATACTTCTGCCGCAGAAACGAAGAAATTTCGTAAGATATAAATTTAGAGGCATGAACAGCTGACAGTATACTAGCAGAATTTTTTTAAGATTATCCATATATTTACGATGNGATATAAATTTAGAGGCATGAACAGCTGACAGTATACTAGCAGAATTTTTTTAAGATTATCCATATATTTACGATGGCCAAAGCAAAGATTTTAAAGACAATAAATCATGTCACTCTTTTAGAGCACTGTCCAATTTCAACACAATATCCCACTAAAGCTATTAACATATTCATTGTAAGTATATCAAGACTGCCATAAGATTAAAACATTTATCAGGACTGCCAACTGACGTCACAATCCTCGCAAAATTCAATTCGTTAAAAATAATGCATAAGATATAAATTGTGAATCAATTTTGCACAATATTTCTGGTCGTGCGCAATGTTATAGTGTTATTTGCTATGCTGTGTGTCTACTGTTTTATTGTGAAACTACCACTAAGTATAACGCTATCGCATGCATGTGTATGTTTCAGAATGCACTTAGCTACGTGAGCAGGTCAAGCTTGTCTAAATTGGAAGTGAAGTGGAGAGCTCCTGAGCAAATTGGAGAGTTCAGATTCTGGTAGGTGACAATAATCCCTTCGAAGTAACTAGCAAGTAAAGAAATTAGTGNGAGCAAATTGGAGAGTTCAGATTCTGGTAGGTGACAATAATCCCTTCGAAGTAACTAGCAAGTAAAGAAATTAGTGAAGTAAAATAACTACTGTAACGTTTTATACTGAGGAATAAGAAAATTTTGCGGATACAATTAAGGACAAACTAGAATGCAAACACTATACGTTTAAGTCTATGAACAGAGTTCTGATACTAGAGTATTCACAGGATCGCCGAGTATAGCATCCTTGTCATTGAATCTGCGATATTTTCACGTCCCGATTTATGGTTAATCGAACACTTTTGATATCATTCTTTGAAAAATGAATTGTGATTACACTGAGCGGCATGCATACAATAACGTTGAGAGCGAATTGAGGAATGAATTTCCTTAGTTTAATATTTTATTAAAATGATGGTGTTTTCTCTGGTAGCTTCTCAAATAAGTTGGTTTTGTTTCTTACAAGTTGGAGTGATAACTGGCATAATAGTAACATGCACATGTTTAAAACAGTTACTCAGTGCCACTCGATCAGCGCACACATTGCAGTTCCAAGATTTTTTTTTTTTAACCTTAGCGGAATGCAATACAACAATGAGAATAAAGAAGTGACTAAGTACAATTTTTCAAAATGTTTCATCTGACCGCTAAACAATTGTGCTATTATTTTTGGATTATGTAAGTCCTTTGATTTTATCTGAGAGAAGCATAATAATTGGCATGTTTCTTACTTGAGAAAAAAACGATGGGCCTTTCGAAATGTATTTATTTGCCTAAACATTTTGCCAGTACAAGTAAATTTTTTGTTGAAAACAAGTGTAATGTTACAAGAAGAATTAGCGCATTTACACATTTTAGTTATAGCTGCGGAAGTAGAAAAAAATTACTTACTTCCTCTAAATTGAAACTGTGACATTTAGATTTAAAGAAACATTAAAGCATTATTTTCATCAGTTTCCACGTAAGTGATTAACACAAACTTTGAATGATCCTTCATCTTGACATCTACGTACCGTCATAAAAGAATATTTTGGAACATACAGTAATATATCCCCCTTAATACATAAGCTCACGGCTTTTCCTTCTGTACGAAATTTTTTTATTTTGTTCATTAATTATTCGAAGTCACATATGAATTTCGAACTAGCCAGACTATCTGGGTACTCCAAAATATGTGCAATAAATTGACGGTTTTTGTAATTCCCAGGAGAAAAACAAACTGTTATTAACAATGCCTTGACACATACGTTAGGATTATTTGTAAGAATCAAATCATTTCTATATAAATTCATCTATTCCATAACAAAATTGTGTGAATTATTATAATGTCTGCAAAGGCATGCTAAGAGATATTTCAGTACTTAGTGTGCCCTCCTCGAGCCGCAATGCGAGCAGAAATTCTTGGATGTAAACGATCATAGAGGTGACGGATATCGTCCTGCGGAATGTAATTCCACGCACATTGCACATGGTGGCTCACCTGGGTGAGAGTCGTAAATGGTGCAGGAGATCGGTCCAGACGACGTCCAGCCCAGTTCCACACATGCGTCTTGGTGGTAAGATATGATGATCGGGCTAGCCAGGGAAGTTGACGAACACCTCAAAGAGTATGTTGGGTAACACGAGCGGAATGAGGACGGGCACTGCCCTGTTGAAACATAGCATCGCCAGCTCTCCTGCAAAATTGGTAGTATAACGGGTGTGATGACGTTCTGGATGTACAGTGGTCCAATGGTCACTGTTCACTGTATTCATTCAAGAGGCGAACGGCCATCGTAGGATATATCTCCCTAAACTCTTATCCCATGAGATGTTCCTGAGCTTCGCTACTGTATACACTGGCAAGATGCTGCTCGCCAGGCGGACTCCAAATATGCATTCGACCACCATTAGCCTCAAGGCAGAACCGCGACTCATCTCTGAACACAACTCCATGCGCTCCTTTCTCGACACCACCGGAGGCGGCCTGCACAATGGTGAGGTGTGAGGGGAAGCCTGGCAATTTGTACGCGTGATGGTAGACCATCTTCATGTAAACGATTCCAGACACTCTTTGGGCGGCATTGCATCTGATCTGTCCTGCGGTTGCCGTGCGATCCGCTATGGCCGCTTGTACACTGCGACGGTCTCGGCGTGCATCCGTTCGTCGCTGACTTCCGGAACCAGGTTCACGAGTATATGCAGCTTCGCCTGACCAACGGCGCCACCATCGATGCACTGCTGACACTTCTCGTCCATCTTCTTCCGCTATTATCCGCTATGACCATCCATCCAGCTTCCTGGAGTCCCACTATTGACTCTGTTCAAACTCAGTTAACTGTACGAATGAGGCTCGCCTTCGACATCCTGGCATGCTAACAAAGTCCAAACGAACTCCGGAGTACAGTGAAGCCCTTGCGACTACAAGCTTCTCCCGATGCTCAGCTGGTCATGTCTGTGTACTTTGACTGTCCCACTTCGACTCCGCAGTCTTCCACAGCGCTGCGCCTTCCGTCTCTTCATGTGCTGCCCTCTAGTAATATCGTCGTTCGCAATCACTTCCACCGTGGTGTTTTTTTCTCTTTCATTTTCCAGTAGTGTTTTGCTACTAATTTTCAGATAATTCTTTCTACAAATACAAAAAATTAAAATTTACAGTATGTCTAAAATCTGGGTTATTAATACGTATTGATGAAGGTCTTAAAATAAGTCATTAACACGCCCATGAAATGAACAATCAGTAAAAATGCAAAGTATTAGAACAGGCAAATTATNACTTAAAATAAGTCATTAACACGCCCATGAAATGAACAATCAGTAAAAATGCAAAGTATTAGAACAGGCAAATTATTTATGTCCTGTTCTAGTTCTCAGCGGTGTTTGTAATATTTCTGCTGCCTACGCTGTACGTATGTTTATATCACACAACGTATTTTAAAATATATTACACAGTGCCGTAAACGTAATCACGAGATAAATATATTTTTCCCAAAAAATTTCGTTAGTCCTCTCCAGGCCCAGGCAATAAAGAAAAAATACCGTTAATATATAGGCAAAAATTACTAACTCATACATTTAAACTGCCGTAAATTTATTTCCAAATAATCTGTCAACNCCGTTAATATATAGGCAAAAATTACTAACTCATACATTTAAACTGCCGTAAATTTATTTCCAAATAATCTGTCAACCTTATGTGTGACAAGTTTTGTGATATTTCAGCACGCTGTTTCAGACGACATTTTAGAGCATTATGAGTGCAAATAGACGTACAGAGAAGCTATGAGGAAAAACCGCTTAGGAGACTGGTAGCTAACACCTGTAAACGTTGTATAGAAAATATTCACTACATCACTCGGCAACTGTCCGATTATTTCCATGTAATACACTGTAATATATTAAATTATGCCATATAATGTCGACGGCCTGTGAGGGTTAGATATTATATTGGTAATAGTATAAGGTTATTAGAATGTATGTTGCTCTGTTGATCAAGCTTTTGCTTTACTTGTTTACTTTTAAAAGAAAAATGACGTTGCTGTGATCATTAGAATACCCGAAATGTAATGGTGCTACGTGTATTTGTCTGTTGCAGGTGCACCTTCGTGGAGGATTTTATGACGTTCTGGGTCGATGTGAAATCTCACGAGATCCGTATTGTGGTAAGAACCATGAAATATTTGCTAGATTAGACTGTACTTTGTTCACATAGTGCCAACCAGTTGAAACACGTATTTTAACCAAAACATAAGGTTGAGTGCAAATCCTATTGTCCCAAGATGATACATCCAATTCAGTTCTTTAATAAGTCGTGACAACAAATTGTTTTTGAACTTTTGTGAAGTCGACAAAACGGGATCATTCAAAATTAATCCAGCAAAAACAAAACCGAATTATACTCAAACTAATGTACCGNTCCCAAGATGATACATCCAATTCAGTTCTTTAATAAATCGTGACAACAAATTGTTTTTGAACTTTTGTGAAGTCGACAAAACGGGATCATTCAAAATTAATCCAGCAAAAACAAAACCGAATTATACTCAAACTAATGTACCGCAACCACCCTGGCATGAAACTGAAAAATAACTATCCAAGTTTTAACCTAGCACTTCAATTTTTTTTTCCAATCGTCTTGCAAACAATAGGTTATATTAAATCTTAAAATTATTAAATTCTCTGCAACTCAATGCACACGTCCCATTACAAGTATAAGCTTACAAAAGATTTTTACACATTTACGAACAGCTGTTTATACATTACAAGACGACATTTTAACACGTTCGTCATCGCAATCTGTTCTAGACAACCTCCGTTTCTGTAGTGTGGTAGTGCGTTGTTTCAAATACTCATAGTCAGTTTGCAATAATTATATTTCCTTTATATTTTAACAATATTCATTACACATATTATATTTAATTTAAAAATTTTACGCTTCTTTATATATAAATTTTTTTTTCAGAGCGAATAGCGAACTCCATCCAATGAAATACTGGTGCCTGAGAAGGTGCAACGACCTCTGGATTCTGACCGTTCAGTGTGTGCGACATCTGTTTTTCCAGTATGTGCACTATCGCAAAAACAGAAGAAGTTAAATTTTGTTCCGCTTAGTGAGCACCTAATGTAACTGCTTTTCTGTATTATTACTGTAAGCACTGTACCATGTCGTGTATTAAAATGAAAATAAATAAAAATATGTAATTTAAATGTNTAGTCAGTTTGCAATAATTATATTTCCTTTATATTTTAACAATATTCATTACACATATTATATTTAATTTAAAAATGTTACGCTTCTTTATATATAATTTTTTTTTTCAGAGCGAATAGCGAACTCCATCCAATGAAATACTGGTGCCTGAGAAGGTGCAACGACCTCTGGATTCTGACCGTTCAGTGTGTGCGACATCTGTTTTTCCAGTATGTGAACTATCGCAAAAACAGAAGAAGTTCAATTTTGTTCCGCTTAGTGAGCACCTAATGTAACTGCTTTCCTGTATTATTACTGTAAGCACTGTACCATGTCGTGTATTAAAATGAAAATAAATAAAAATATGTAATTTAAGTATNTCTGTATTATTACTGTAAGCACTGTACCATGTCGTGTATTAAAATGAAAATAAATAAAAATATGTAATTTAAGTATTTAACTCTCGTATAATTTATGACTGGTAACCACGCTATGAAACTGGTATGGATGAAACAATGCATGGCACTAAGCAACATTCGTTAAGCGATGCATGGTTTGAATCCCATGCTCTTGCTAATGGCCGAAGAATGAAGCTATTTCCTTCTGAATGTATNCGTTAAGCGATGCATGGTTTGAATCCCATGCTCTTGCTAATGGCCGAAGAATGAAGCTATTTCCTTCTGAATGTATACAAATTATCGTGCGTGCCTAGGTATCACACCAAGCCGCCCTAAATAAATCCATTCACCGTTCGCACACACATCGTGGCGATGTATGCTATACAAGTCACTGTNACACCAAGCCGCCCTAAATAAATCCATTCACCGTTCGCACACACATCGTGGCGATGTATGCTATACAAGTCACTGTGTTCAACGAGCATCGCTGGTAGTAATTTCGTGAACAGACTAGTGTTTTATATGTTGTACGTCAACTATGCGGCTTTAGTCGTGGTGCGATTACTTTTTTTTTTGTATTGCTGTATTTTTATATATTAATAGAGCAATTTATAATTTAGAGTTGGAGGGCGAGTTGATTGCATGAGTGACTCGTGTGATTAAATAATATATTAAATTTGAGTTATTACTAATTTAGGAAATCAAGACATACATACATAAGAATGATATTACATTAATAGCGAGGGAAGACTTGTGTTTGTTAGTTTATAATACTTAAACTATGCAAAAATGGCTACAGAATAGCCAGGCAACGTAACACAGTTTTATTTATGTAAATCCCACCTCGAAGACGGAGACTGCTTTGGTAATGGTGGATTACAACTGTCGGCGCGTCCATTATGATTCTCTGATCTCCTTACCGAGCATCTTCTCAAGCTGACTTCAGTGTTAGAACAAACACCGCTAGAAGTGTTACAGTGCCCTATATGGTCGAATGTCGCGCAGTTCTGGCCTGGTTCTCAGTCTGGCGGAGAGAATTCTCGCTGTTTCGAATACCAGAGGTTTGGGCAACAGCGCCCCGGTTGCTGAAATCTGCTGTCAGCTGGCCTGGTCGCATTATTATGCGTGACGCCGCGTTCATACAGGTTGCCGAACTAAAGCATGCTCTCGCCACCGTAACAGCATGCTGACATCTACTTGGTAATCGTAGCTGCTGGAGAAAATTGTACGAGAATCTGCACGTCTTTACGACGAGCTGTGTGCGTTTAGGAAGGTGCCGCATTATTCGCTGTTTTTGTCTGTCGATGGGAAACTGAGTGAGACAGAGTCTTTTAAAGTAAGTCGGGAATAATAAAAAAACTATTTCTACAGTGGTAAATGCCTATTTCGGTGCAATTGCATGCACATGTGATATGTTGGAGGTAATGAAACATGATACTGGCTAACAACGTGCTGGGCACACGCTATATATGGAATAAGAGATAGGAGATCGTCCTTCAACGAGTGCGGGGCGGTTTGCTCATGCAATGCCAGTGATCCGCCAGTTCAGTGCTACGTGAACCGACTTCTAATACTTTGCGACTACCACCACAGAGTGATCTTCACACTGTGGTATCTCTAGCAACCAATCACGCTGTCGCAGTTCTCTGAAACACCCTCTTCACTGACGGCGAATATTGTTTACGCTAGATGGCCATCTCAGCTGTCACGATAGACACATCTTGGAGGAGGACAGCCCACGTGCAGCATTCATTAGAGGTCATCAGCACAAGAATTTTACCCTCATGTGAGCAGATATCAGTCGCAATAATGCCGTCTGCCAGTGCATGCTGCCATTGTGCTCTTTCTGCAGGAGACATTGCCAGAGTTATTAAAGCATGTTCTCCACATTATATGCCGTAATATGTGACTTCAGAGACAATGCCTCAACACGGGAAGGTCACCTGCCATAACCTTAGAGTTCAACAAGTCGACTTTCTTCTGTGAAATAATGTGAAGTCGCTCGTGTGTGACGATCCGGCTTACTTGGAAAGTATCTGCTCGCAAGGGTTTCTGATGTCATCCTGAATGTTCGACTCTTTTCTGATGTTTTTTCATATGTTCAGCTCATGGTGAGTCATGTGTTCCGAATGGTGGAACTGTTTTTGAACATATGTTGTGGCATTATTAGACAGTGCAGTGTTTACTGTTTACCAGGTAAGTGCGCCGGCTGACTGGAGGTATTTTGCATGTTCGAAACCTTGAGGCGTGCACCGAAAAAAAAAAGTTTTGTGGTGAACAAAAATATTTTGTTGGCCACAAACATCATTTTGTCAATATAGACCTACAAAATATTTTGTGCCAACGACATTTTTTTTGTCATTTCAGTATTTAGAAGCAACCGCAAAATGACTTTTCTAGTTACAAATAAATTCATTGTGTTTTAAGAAAAAAATGTTTTGCTTAGTCACAGCAAAAAATTTTACTGCGCTAGCAGCAATTCTGTTTATTGGGATTCATAAAATATTATTCTGTGAGCTTCGGGCTTCAGATTGTAGGAATGAGTCAACGACAGCAAGAGAAGATCCGGAAAGGAACCAACCATGACCTTTATTAAAAAAAACAACGATCGCCTGGAGCGATTTCGAGCAACCATTGAAAACATTAATCAGTGTAGTCGTACTAGGAATCGAACCCGAATGTAAGCATCTGTTTCACCTATATATAACAAAACCGTGGTTTACAAGGCCGTGATGTAAACGTTAAACAAACAAGAAGCCAGATTCCAATATTACACAATATCATTCAAAACACGCGTGAAATATGCAGTGCACAAACCCAGATAATATATTATGCGCATGTGCAATATTTTGTAGCGACTAAGGCAGTTGGCTTTTTCCGAAGATAACGGAGTCGTGAAAGGTGAAACATTCCCCCGCCGGCTGAACTTGCGACATGCAGCTCGGTGGTTTTCCCATTTTCACATAATTACACTGCTTACGATGACGTCTCGTGACGTCACGCAGAGGATTCTAGCCGGCCGCGAAGATGACTCCAAGCAAGAGGCAGAGGTGGAATGGCTGTAGCAAAAGTGTTAGGAGGTCACCAATCAAGCGGAAGAACCCTTTACAAAATAGGATAACCCCTCNAAGCAAGAGGCAGAGGTGGAATGGCTGTAGCAAAAGTGTTAGGAGGTCACCAATCAAGCGGAAGAACCCTTTACAAAGATATAGGACAATCCTTGGTGAAAGAGGTCCTAATCCACCAGCCTCGGGAAATTTTTTTTAACTAATTTAAATCAACTATGGCCATTATAATTGCAACAACAAGAAGGACGTGAGCTATCAAAACAAGATGTATTGGACATAATACCCATAATACACAGGTGACATTATTGCTCTTGCAGCTCGAAATTACGTACAGAACATGGGTAAATCAGTACTGGGTGACCCCGCGACAGGTGGTGTTATTACTGCTACACGACGCAGCATTAAGAGGAAGTGACTTTGGATGTCTGTCTGGTGTACTTGTGCCCTTGCTGCTTTGATGTGTGCCCAAAGTTCATCCATTGTGGATGCAGGTGTCCTGTGGTAGGCCAATCGTCGTCCGACCATGGACCACGCGTTTTTAATGGGCAAGTGATCAGGTGAACTCACAGGCCAAGGAAGCATAGTGACATTTTTGCAATTTACACTGTTTAAAAAAATCCTTCATTTTATGGAAACGTTATGGTAAAAATTCATTCAGAGGTGTCCGTAAACTCTCCGTAAAAGTACGGAAACATTGACTTTCAAAAACGGGCTTTCCGCAAGTTTCGCAAAACTTTCCATGAATTTACAGGACCTCTCCGTTAATATCCTAGTTAGTTTTCTGTACATCCAGTTTAAAATAAGAAAATGAAAAAGTCTTCAATTTTTGTTATATGGGTATTCTACTGTGAATAAAAAATATATGTAAAAAGTTAAAATATTTTATACTTGAGCAAGATTTGAACCCGACTCAAAAAATTACGTGTCAACGACTATAACCTCTCAGCTACAACTCTTACTCAAGGTTCGATGTATAATTTTGGTATTTTTAAGACATTTATATACAACTTTTTCAGTTTCTGCTAAAGTTAGTGTTTTTTAAGTGTTATTAAATGTTACAGACGCCTTATACTACTTTTTAATATTTGAAAGAATAGGTCTTAGTGGCGTGGATAACCTAACTGACGCGGAAACAACTATTTTGTGGTTGCAGTGACGAAGGAAGCTACGTGTATACTCGGCATTGTTCGTGTCCGAAACCCGAAACTATAGGAAAAACGGAAACTTTCCGTATTTTATATTTACGAACAAAACTCCGTTTCACGTCATTACGGATTGCGTTTCCGTACATCAACTGTATATTTCCGTAAAAAAATCCGCAAATGTACTGAAATGTTCAGCAGTGTAGGAACCGTCGGACTACTTGTTCCACATGCAGTCGCGCATTATCCTGTTGGCACAGGACCCCGGGCTGGCCGTAAAGGTACGTGGTAACAACAGGCTCCAAGATATCTGCAATTAAACGGTTTGTGGTCAGCGCACCAGATATGAGGGCTAGGCGTGAGGGGGAACTGAAATCCAGCATTAGCTATCCGAAACCATACTTGAGGTGCTGGGCTGGTATGACGGTGCACAATGCAGGACTCGACTAAGTGTGCGCCATGGTTCCGCCAAACACAGATGCGACCACCTTGGTGCTGCAAGCAGAATTTGGTGGAGAAGACGACGGCTTGCCGCTCGTCCCTCCAGACCCGAGGCTCCACGCACCATTGCAGCGAAAGTCGCCTGCGGTGATGATTGAGTGGCAGCCGCAGCAATGGGCACCTGGACAAGGTGTCCTGATGCTGGAGACGGCGGCGAACTGTGCGTGCGGGCACAGATCTGTGTGCCACGCGCCTGAACTCCTGAGCGAGTGTGTGTGATTGTGGCTGTACTGTCCGCAATCGCCATGCGTGACAGATGTCTTGTCCTCGCGCGCGTTGGTGCGACCGGGCCGTTGGCTCCCCACACCCCTCGCTCAGCCCGTCCCTCCTTGACCCACTGACCATGTACCCGCATCACTGTAGTTGCATTTCTTCCAATGCAAGAACCAATTTCTCGATAGGATAATCCACATTCCCGGTAGGCTACGATTCTTTCGTGGTGAAAGGCGGAAAGCCTGTTCTATAATTGTCGTGTTCTTCGACGAGATATTCTCGCTCCATCTGTGCACACGAAATGAGAAGGAACACCACGTTACTACCTCTCAGAGGCTTCCCGACCTCCACTTATAGACCGGTTATCAGTGTTTACATTGGTGCATGTGCTGCACCACTTGGTTGAACAACTAATCACACGTCATTTTTCTACCCTTCACTACGCATTCCGCCAATGTGGTGTCCTTTCGGTTTGTTCTTCTTAAGGTTGAAATTTTAATGGTCAGCAGTGTAATTAGACATTTTTATATATAAGTGTGTAATATTTATTTTACTTTATTGCCAATTTTACTCTATTTCAGCAAAAGTTAGATCTCCCTGGTGGCAGTATTACATTACAAATATTCGTATTAGTAAATGTATATTTCTCCTTAAATTTTTACAAAATAACAAGTATGTACAAACAAAATCTATTTATTAGTATTTAATATAAACATTTAAATAACGTCTGCTTCGTACTGGGTCGATCCCTCTCGGGTGTAAGGAAGCTATTGCGATACTGATAGCGTCACAGCAACATGCAAACTTACACACCAGCTGCTAAGAACCACACACATGTCACACAATTTTACACGTCTTCCTTCTTATTTCCTCATACACAGATTTACTCACTCTCGTTATAGCAGTCGTCATGGTGGCTGCCAACTGGTGAACTTAAGTTCCGTTAATATGATAACGTGGATCAGCGGTCATATTAAGTACAAGCTTTTAGTAAAACCAAAAAATGTTTTCCGATTTAACACATAATTTATGTAGTATACGTAAGTTGATATGTATAAGAAAAACGGGTTCTTTTTTTATCGTGAAAATATTTCAAATATCAAAGTTGTTAAAATTGATTTACTTTAGACTTGAAATAGCTTGTCCAGAATAACGCGACTTGATAAATCAAATCTTTGACAACTATGTCAATATTTCATTTTGACAACGAAAATTCATTAAACAGTTTGTTTAAATGCCATATTTTCAGTCATCTGTTTATTCTGCAATGTAGATGTGTGTAGTATATGCCTAAACACCCCAGGCCGTTTATTCAGCAAATACTATTTCGCTGACGCCAGGTCTGCAAAAGTATACAGGATATTTCTGAACAACACCGACGAACTTCGGCAATTTATTCCTTACGAAATATAAAATAAAAATTTTTGAATCTCTCTTCCCCTGAAGTAATTTTTAATGGAATAACGAGTACAAAAAAATTGGGTTTTACAATACTTTTCTTTAAAATATCAGAAACTAATTGTAATCAATCAACAAACGGGTGAATGGTATTTTGTAGAATGGAGATAGTACACCTCTGAAAACACAGATTGTGCAATATTATCCCCGTTCATGGTGAAAATGGGGGTTAGGTTTTTATTTTTTGATGCAATTTTGTAACCTTGAGATGAACGTTATTTTTAAAGTAATTTTATTAATCAGCACCTGTAAATAAACAAAACAACGGTCGTCTTGTTAAAAAAAAAGAAAAACAGTTTTCGAGAAATTCGTGCGTAACTCTAAAAACAGAATGCCTGTTTGCTGACAGGCAGGCAACGCACAGTTATCCTTGAAGGCATTTTGTGGGGGCGCACAGCTCCATTAGAAATCACTTTAGGACTTTAGGAAGGCAGTTTGCATACATGTGGTGGTATATTTTCGTGAGCAGTAACGTACCAGAGTTTGTTGGTCATGTTCAAAAACGTCCTTTGTGATTTAATTAAAAGTCATATATCGTGATAATACGTGATGTCGACATCACGAAGGCAGTCTCGGGGAATACGTGCTGTGATGGTCGACCGTGTCCACATCACGAAGGCAGTCTCGAAGGATACGTGCTGGGTTGGTCGAGCTTGTCGACATCACGAAGGCATTCTCAGAGTATACGTGTTGGGTTGGTCGAGCGTGTCTCCATCACGAAGGCAGTCTCGGGAATACATGCTGGGTTGGTCGAGCGTGTCGACATCACGAAAGCAGTCTCGAAGGATACGTGCTGGGTTGGTCGAGCTTGTCGACATCACGAAGGCATTCTCAGAGTATACGTGTTGGGTTGGTCGAGCGTGTCTCCATCACGAAGGCAGTCTCGGGAATACATGCTGGGTTGGTCGAGCGTGTCGACATCACGAAAGCAGTCTCGAAGGATACGTGCTGGGTTGGTCGAGCTTGTCGACATCACGAAGGCATTCTCAGAGTATACGTGTTGNCCTTGACTCACTGACCATGTACCCGCATCACTGTAGTTGCATTTCTTCCAATGCAAGAACCAATTTCTCGATAGGACAACCCACATTCCCGGTAGGCTACGATTCTCTCGCGGTGAAAGGCGGAAAACCTGTTCTATAATTGTCGTGTTGTGCACACGAAAGGCGAAGGAACACCACGTTACTACCTCTCAGAGGCTTCCCGACCTCCACTTATAGACCGGTTATCAGTGTTTACATTGGTGCATGTGCTGCACCACTTGGTTGAACAACTAATCACACGTCATTTTTCTACCCTTCACTACGCATTCCGCCAATGTGGTGTCCTTTCGGTTTGTTCTTCTTAAGGTTGAAATTTTAATGGTCAGCAGTGTAATTAGACATTTTTATATATAAGTGTGTAATATTTATTTTACTTTATTGCCAATTTTACTCTATTTCAGCAAAAGTTAGATCTCCCTGGTGGCAGTATCACATTACAAATATTCGTATTAGTAAATGTATATTTCTCCTTATATTTTTACAAAATAACAAGTACGTACAAACAAAATCTATTAATTGGTATTTAATATTAACATTTAAATGACGTCTGCTTCGTACTGGGTCGATCCCTCTCGGGTGTAAGGAAGCTATTGCGATACTGATAGAGTCACAGCAACATGCAAACTTACACACCAGCTGCTAAGAACCACACACATGTCACACAATTTTACACGTCTTCCTTCTTATTTCCTCATACACAGATTTACTCACTCTCGTTATAGCAGTCGTCATGGTGGCTGCCAACTGGTGAACTTAAGTTCCGTTAATATGATAACGTGGATCAGCGGTCATATTAAGTACAAGCTTTTAGTAAAACCAAAAAATGTTTTCCGATTTAACACATAATTTATGTAGTATACGTAAGTTGATATGTATAAGAAAAACGGGTTCTTTTTTTATCGTGAAAATATTTCAAATATCAAAGTTGTTAAAATTGATTTACTTTAGACTTGAAATAGCTTGTCCAGAATAACGCGACTTGATAAATCAAATCTTTGACAACTATGTCAATATTTCATTTTGACAACGAAAATTCATTAAACAGTTTGTTTAAATGCCATATTTTCAGTCATCTGTTTATTCTGCAATGTAGATGTGTGTAGTATATGCCTAAACACCCCAGGCCGTTTATTCAGCAAATACTATTTCGCTGACGCCAGGTCTGCAAAAGTATACAGGATATTTCTGAACAACACCGACGAACTTCGGCAGTTTATTCCTTACGTAATATAAAATAAAAATTTTTGAATCTCTCTTCCCCTGAAGTAATTTTTAATGGAATAACGAGTACAAAAAAAATTGGGTTTTACAATACTTTTCTTTAAAATATCAGAAACTAATTGTAATCAATCAACAAACGGGTGAATGGTGTTTTGTATAATGGAGATAGTACACCTCTGAAAACACAGATTGTGCAATATTATCCCCATTCATGGTGAAAATGGGGGTTAGGTTTTTATTTTTTGATGCAATTTTGTAACCTTGAGATGAACGTTATTTTTAAAGTAATTTTATTAATCAGTACCTGTAAATAAACAAAACAACGGTCGTCTTGTTAAAACACTCAGAAAAACAGTTTTCGAGAAATTCGTGCCTAACTCTAAAAACAGAATGCCTGTTTGCTGACAGGCAGGCAACGCACAGTTATCCTTGAAGGCATTTTGTGGGGGCGCACAGCTCCATTAGAAATCACTTTAGGACTTTAGGAAGGCAGTTTACATACATGTGGTGGTATATTTTCGTGAGCAGTAACGTACCAGAGTTTGTTGGTCGTGTTCAAAAACGTCCTTTGTGATTTAATTAAAAGTCATATATCGTGATAATACGTGATGTCGACATCACGAAGGCAGTCTCGGGGAATACGTGCTGTGATGGTCGACCGTGTCGACATCACGAAGGCAGTCTCGAAGGATACGTGCTGGGTTGGTCGAGCGTGTCGACATCACGAAGGCAGTCTCGGGGAATACGTGCTGGGTTGGTCGAGCGTGTCGACATCATGAAGGCAGTCTAGGGGAATACGTTCTGGGTTGGTCGAGCGTGTCGACATCACGAAGGCAGTCTCGGGGGATGCATGCTGTATGCGTGTGGATATTATCCAGTTGGGAAACAGCCTGTTGCAATCTTGGTATGAAAAGAATCACATAACGGTGTTCAAGACTTGGAAATTATTCTCTAAATTCGTAGCATCTAACTTNAATCTTGGTATGAAAAGAATCACATAACGGTGTTCAAGACTTGGAAATTATTCTCTAAATTCGTAGCATCTAACTTAAAATTTAGTTGTGATATAAAATGATATAAAGTCCGAAAAGAAAAGGTATGAAAACGATGAAAAAAAAAAAATTTATTAATTAAAAGAATAATATAAATTTTTTATTTGTATCTCATTTCTTACATATCTCAAAATTGAACAAATTTGATACGCCAGTCGAAAACTAATAGCGTATGTCAATGTGATCAGAACATCATGAAGAATAAGTTAATTGGAAATCCGTTATGTGATTCCCCCATATTTCAGTTTTAAAATTACAGTTCAAATTAGCCAGATGTTAAACCCTTACAGCATTTGAACGAAGTGCTTAAGTTGCAAAGTAATTGCAACAAGACACTCCTATGACTTCAAGAGACTCTTCAGATGAAATTAAATTTCGTATTAAAATATTTTTTTAATTTGTAAACATTAAAATATTATGTTAAAATTACTATATTTATGCTCAAAAAATTATGATGAATCTTATTATCAAAATAATGTAGTGTTTCCTATCAAGTTAAAATTGATATAATGTTATGAAACAACAAAAATACCGAAAATATAGAAAAGTTATTTTCGGTCTTGAGCGACTACAAGGCAGAAGACATTCTGAACTTAGCTATGGCGCCATCACAGAAGATAACGCTCCGCAGCTTAATGCTACCTGTTCTGCCGGTGAGTTGCCTATCTAAAAAATTCCGGATTTGTTCGGTGTCTGATGCTAGTCCATACTCGAGTATGGCAGTAATTCATATCCAGACATTCCTAATCCGTCAACGCCGTCAGATTACGACAAAACTGCAAGCCAAGTCGCGTTTATCGGGGTGTCGATGGAAGAGGGCGTAAGAGACGTCGAAAATGAATATCGCCTCAGAATAGTGAAGGTGGAAACTACGACCACTCGTGATGCCGCTGCACGTCTTTCGGCGGCGGAAAGAGACGCCATCAGTAGGGTTTGCTCATGTCGGTTGACGGAGAGTTCCTCTTCACTGGTGGTCATTCTGGGTCACCCAGAGCCTTCTCGACGCATTTGTACTCTCTCATGTTTCCACTGTTCACAATATTATAACACAGTTCGATCAGGGCATTCCAGATGGCGGTCATTTCAACGGAACAACCACCCTGCTTCCTGTATCCCAGCGATTTGCTCTCTCTTAAACTCTGTAAGTGAAATGTGTTGAACAATTCGGCGAAGCATATGCTAGCTACTCACTGAAATTCACTTCACACGCGCCCTGTTCACATTGCAGTCAGTTACGTTCTATAACCTTTCATAGTACCATGGTCGTAGCGGAAACCGTGTCCCCTGGTGGCATTCATACACGCATAATACCAGACAGACTTAATTTAAGGTGCAATATTACCAGTGATGAACTTGTATACAAACTTTCGCGTCTTGTGGATAATTATTTCTGTACACGACTATTTTTATGACAATGAGTGTATATGTGTTCCACTATACGTAACATTTCGGAATATATAATGTGCGTTGTAGTTAAGTTAAATTGAAACGTTTCGGTCAGCGCTTAACAGCGAGGTCTTGAAATGCGGTTAAGATAGAGCAGCCGCGGATTGCAAGGGCCGGGGAAACGGGAGTGCACCGGGAAAACTCGCTGGCTAACATGCGTAAATCCAGGTTGCCCCGCAAGGAATCTGATTACTTATGAGGAGAGAAGTGTGACTGTAACTATACCGCTGCCCCCATGAACGCCGTAGGCAAGAGAGGGATCCAGACCTCCATCCATTCTTTAGTAGACGGGAATTTTAATTAACCCAACTATGGCACCTATTTCAAAATTGTAATGTCGTATCTGGAAACAAATGCTCAAAAATTAAACATTTGAATTACTTTTCTGTTTGGTGAATTTTAGTTGTGAGCATGTCAAACATGTTGAGCTTCCAATGATTGCTGGCGTGAGATATTTGAAAAATAATGTGTCAATACGTTTAGTCACTGTACTGGTGAACATATTGAAGAAATATATGAAGTTTAAAAACTCGTAAATGTGAATGCGTTTTCACTTTGTAGCAGAGTTTGAAAAGCAGCACCTCTTTTCCTGGAATGACTAAAACTGACATGGTCGACGTCGAAGAGGAATTGTAATGGTGCAGAGTGTAGTAGATGATGTTACGGGAGCATTTTACTTCATTGATTATGAGGGAATGTTATTGTTTTTCAGTATTTGAGACATTTCGACATATATATTTTTATGTGTATTTACCGTGGGTTCACTTTTTCAAAGGTTATAATTTAAGTTGAGTCTGGCAAAAGTGATAAAAGCGTTTAGATGTTCGATGGCGTTTTTAGCCTATTTTCCTTGGAAAGTGTTTGCTTGGTGACTCTTGGGAATGGCATACCTCTCCGCCTGATAACACCATTCAAATTACATGTGGGCGACATCACGACGTACATTTAATCGCAAACACGCTAAATAAAGGGTAGTAATAGAAAGATTGTTTGGTCAGCTCAACGAAAGGTCCCCAATCCTAGGTAACTGATGAGACCGACTCACTAGATCGAGTACCAAAACTAATAGCGAGATGTGCTGTGCTTGCTCAGTGTATCCAAACACCATAACTACCCATATGAATTCTAAGATGTAGAAGAAGGTGGGGATGACAATGGGTGTGTGGAATGGAAGGATGTAACCAAGAGATACGAGAACAATGCAACAAAATTTCGTGGTGAACGGAAGCGGCAGGATATGGTCTATTTTATTTAGTTTATATGCATGTTAGGTTTTAAGAACTTATACTCTACACAGTTAATAATAAATAAAGGCATGGATTCCTGATAATAATTAACATTATAATAAAGCGCATAAAATATTAATCTGTAAATAGTATCAAACAAAGTCGCTTATCGGCGTCTGCCTGTGTATTCGCTTAGTACTTCTAAACTACTTGATGGATTTTGATGCAGTTTTCAACATCATTTAGAAAATTTCTTGAGAAAGGTTTTGGTGTATAATACATTTATATTTAATGTAAGGTTAGTAGATAAATGTCGACGTTTGTCGTAAAAACCCCGCTTTTCGGGAGCTTACATGGCTTGCATTGACTAAACCATAAGAGATAGATCGAATTAATGGACTACAGAATTGTAGTTCTCAAGAAGGTCTACAAAAAAGTCCGCGATAGCATATGTATATCTTTTAAGGATGACCCACAGTAACAACTTTTGTCTTTCAAAGTTTTATCAAAAATAATGGTTCAATTGCGAAGCCGTTTTGACTGGCATAGTATTAATCCTTATTCAATTAAATATGTTAGTTACCTTAAGCATTTAGTTAACATCAAATTTGTTTTTTACACCATACCATTTAAATGAATATCTAAGAAGATATCACAGTTTTTCCTATTATACCCGGGCAAAGTCAGGCAGTTCTGCTAGTAATAATATATATTCCTATATCTCGATACAGGCAGTAACCAGGTATGAACCTACACGTCCTGGTTGACTGTATGCGTATCGTACAGTTCGCACAGCCCAGTTGCTGGCATGTCAGCAACAGCAACCATGTGCACGGCTCGACCTCGCGAGCTGCACATGCCCACTACCACAATACAGGTCAACAGCTTGCAAATCACTTGCATTGTTAATATACATTTATTTACTTATTTGCATTTTTATTCTCCTATTTGTTCATTTATTTTGAGGGAAAGGATACTACAGGAAATTCCAATTTCACTTTAACACTCTATAAACAAAAAAAAATCTGAGGTTTCCTCAATTTGTTTCTTTTTCAGTGCAGTGTTTATTGGGGTTTTTAAATTATTTTGTCTCTTTTTGTATTTGGATTTTCTGTAGTTGGGATTGCTACCACAGCGCAAGTCTCTGCAGTTGGGAGTTGATAATTATTTTTGTTTCGTCAATTTCGTAGGGCGACGTCTTCACACTGAGTCTTTCATAGTTCACAACAATGACAATGTGAGCAGATAGACGGTTATTTGAGAACTTTGGAGTGTCGCTTCGGTTGATTGTTATACACTCTAAATCTGAAACAGTGAGAATTTCACTGTTACTATCAGTTAACAATATCTGACATATTAAACAATCACTTCAGTAAATTTAACTGATGAATCAGTGAAAAAATGCCAGCTTTCCTTCACTTATTGATTCGGTGACATTTTACACTGATTCATCAGTCAATTTTAGACTGTTTTTCAGTGATTTGTTTTTTAACTGATAGAGCAGTTACACAGCGTGTAAAAATGACCGTTAAACAACGGGTATCAAGTTAAATAACAACGCATAAACTAATAAAACCAATACAAAATACTTTCTAAAATGTGTTACGTATTTCAAAACACCAATTTGTATGGTAACATGAAATAATGCGTTTATCTCTCATTGCGTTTATACGTCTTTCATTTCGTTGTTGTCATGTAATCATAGCGCTCTGTTTGAAGGTTTAAACCGCATATCATGTGGCGAAGAGAGTCCATTCATATGTACTTACTATTCCCTTTAATAATCCTTACGGTACCAATCAAACCAAAAACTAAAAGTAAGGACATACAATTTAAAACTACACGCTTTTGATGAGGTATTATATGAAATATATCATAAGGTAAGATAACAGTCCAAAAGTGACTTGAAAAGCGTGTGTAAGTTCAATCCGGGCCAGCTGTGGAGAAAATCTTTATTTTTTTTCAATTGTGGTAAAAAGTGCAATATAAATACTAAACTATAGTATATATGTTTATTTATCGTAGTTATTTGGCTAAATTTAGTAAAAACAATATTTAATTTGTCGCCACTGTTGGCCGTCACATATTCAATTAGTGAAATTGTTTCACATCACTAATGCAATCAGCAAATTTTTTCACTGAAACAATCAGTGGTTTTCTACTGATTCGAATTTAGAGTGCATCTCTACTGCACAACTTTCGGACTCATTGGTGAATACTGGACTGTCTACATCACCCACTATTGACATAAACCGTTTTCCCCAATATGCTGATGACATCATTTTATCCCCCTTCGCTTTTATATCCGTTTTGTTTTGATTTTAGTGTTTTAGGTTTTGAAGCATTTTACTCATTTGGGATGGGATCATTTTAATTCCAGTAGCCTGGAGGCACCATTTTCCAATGGCTCAAAAAAATCTGACTGCTCGAAAACTGTATTTTCAGAGTATTCGACAAATTATCTTTTTTTTTCATACACAAACTTATGGTTCGAAAATGCTGCTGCTTGCAGTATTACCGAAAAGTAATTTTTGTAGTTGTGAAGCAAAGGTCCACTTCTGGACGATTTTGCTATCCTTGCATGTTTGCTGTCTATGTTACCAATGCAGTTTGGAAAGTAAGCTCTCGTCTGCCAACCTTATGATACATCAAGGCATGCCTGTCTCGAAGGCATTGGTAAACAATTTTTCCCGCATAGTACTCCAAATTGATCTACACACCATTCGTGCAATCTTGCAAAGTGTCGTGTTTCCGATGCGGTAAAAGTAATGCAAATCAAACAGGTAACAAACAACCACTGCCCAAACGTCTGGAAAAAAATGTTTTGATAATGTTCCTGTTGCAATGACTAAAAGTAGTTACGTGTATCCTATTATCTTGAAATTACATATGTACCTACTAAAAATATGCTGGGGTAAGATGCTCGAATAAAATGTAACCAATCATTATTCTAGCTGGAAATGTATTTATCTATTTATTATATAACAAAGANTAAGATGCTCGAATAAAATGTAACCAATCATTATTCTAGCTGGAAATGTATTTATCTATTTATTATATAACAAAGAGGTAACATTTGTTTTGCAGGGGAAAAATATGCGGACAAGTGGAAAAATATACGTGATGCCTACAGGCGGAGTGTGAAAAAAAAACTGTGTGGCCAAGGGGCAGATTTTGGAAGAAGATATATTTATGCCAGACAGCTCTAGTTTATAGAGGNTATGGTTCGAAAATGCTGCTGCTTGCAGTATTACCGAAAAGTAATTTTTGTAGTTGTGAAGCAAAGGTCCACTTCTTGACGGTTTTGCTATCCTTGCATGTTTGCTGTCTATGTTACCAATGCAGTTTGGAAAGTAAGCTCTCGTCTGCCAACCTTATGATACATCTAGGCATGCCTGTCTCGTAGGCATTGGCAAACAATTTTTCCCGCATAGTACTCCAAATTGATCTACACACCATTCGTGTAATCTTGCAAAGTGTCGTGTTTGCGATGCGGTAAAAGTAATGCAAATCAAACAGGTAACAACCACTGCCCAAACGTCTGGAAAAAAATGTTTTGATAATGTTCCTGTGCAACGACTAAAAGAAGTTACGTGTATCCTATTATCTTGAAATTATATGTAGCTACTAAAAATATAATGGCGGAAGATGCTCGAATAAAATGTAACCAATCATTATTCTAGCTGGAAATGTATTTATCTATTTATTATATAACAAAGAGGTAACATTTGTTTTGCAAGGAAAAAATATGCGGACAAGTGGAAAAATATACGTGATGCCTACAGGCGGAGTGTGAAAAAAAAACTGTGTGGCCAAGGGGCAGATTTTGGAAGAAGATATATTTATGCCAGACAGCTCTAGTTTATAGAGGGTTCAACACCAGTCAATGCTAGCACAAGGTTGTAA
The DNA here is from genome assembly GCA_002778355.1 of Clitarchus hookeri. Taxonomy (NCBI): domain Eukaryota; kingdom Metazoa; phylum Arthropoda; class Insecta; order Phasmatodea; family Phasmatidae; genus Clitarchus; species Clitarchus hookeri. Next base: position 282,273 of record NQII01002235.1, on the reverse strand, counting down.
CAATATGTACTAGTCAGAAATGAAGAATGCCTTCTTACAGAAAGTGTGGCAAAACGACTCGGGCAAAACAGTAGATAGAAAATGTAGGTTCCAAGACAAGAGCTGGGGCTGAGGATCTGAGGTTCTGCCCCCATTTTGGATTCCACTATCTTGGATAATGTCACAGACGCCAGCTTGTTCCCAGCAGACATCTTGTTTCTGGCCGTCATCTTGTTTCTATCTGCCATATTGTTTCTGGTCAACATATTGTTTTGGCGGCCGTATCATTATCGTTCACCATCTTGTTTCCCAATTACTTACCTTTGCATCTGTCGCATGTGGTCCACATGCTATAGTTCTCTTGTCATCCGCTAGAATTGACCACCTATCCCTGTAATGTTGTTTATTGCTGCTAGAGTGTGCCACCATATTTATTACTCATCTTCATTCGACCCTTGCATCTTGTTTTTAGTAGTTCCTTCATCGCCTGCTAGGGGCGCTGGTGTCGCTCTCGCTTGGCAGCCATGTTGGTGCTAGAGTTGGACACTAGGAGTGCTTTCTTTTATTTCGGAGCTCAAAATATCGCCTGGAGGAGGGTGGGATAGAACTGCCGAACATTAGGTCGGCATGCAGTCACCATAGACCACCCTGCTATTGGCACATGTGCATGGATAAGGGTTTAAAAGAAGTCATACAGTGTGTGGATCCAGGGAATGAATAAATATTTTGTATGTGATTAATCTAAAATGTAGTAACAATATTTTAAATAGCTTTTCTTAAAACATTTTTTCTTATTTAAATACAGATTTTTAAGAATTTATTTATTTTTTAGATTATTTATTGCATTTTTTATTCTGTTTTTATTTTCATATTTTTTTTTATTAAAGATATTTTTTTTTCTTGTACTGGTCATCCATCATCCCCTGCTACAACCACCCCTCACCAACATCATGACCCTCCTGGAACTGTCTCCCCACCCTCTCCTATCTACCAACATCCCGACCCACTCATTTTCCACCCCAAACCCCTCTTCCCCACCCTCTTCTTTCCAACCCATACCTATTTTCCCATTGGCTAATATGTCAGAGCCAAACAGGAACTTCGCCTACCCCCTCCATTGCACTTGTATACCAGCATATTAAAGGCCTCGGGACCCAGTATCCTTGCTGCTGCCATCTTCGTCATCTGCTCTCCTTAAAGTATACAAATTATTTCTCGTCTGGAATTTTCTCATAGCCAAGCAAAAGATGTGTGCATGCTGTCCCAGTGGGAAGAAAATAATTTTGGCGATCGTCGCATATGGGAGGCTACGGTCACTTGCGGCCCTAGATCCAGACAAGGAACTGGCCTTTCTACCGAAAGAGTTCCTGCTGACACACGCACACCGTGAAGTTCGGTGGACAAGAGACTTCCAGCCTACCTGCAGTAAGACAAAGATATTCGTGACTGCCTGCCCTGCAAGGAGTGCTTCGAATGCTGCACCACTTCCATTCTGGACACTCCTCATCCCCGCAGTTGGTACAAGGCGCTACGTCGCAAAGCAGCAGCACCCACCACCAGCACCACCTCCTCCATCGACGAAGGGTCCGCACAGTGAAAAACATGAATGGCTCTGCAGACCAAGCAACCGCCGAACTCATGCAGCTGATCGCATCAGGTCTGCGAACCATGACGGCTCCACGCATACTACTATCGCCACCAACAGCAGTTGATTGACGCCCACCACAGCTACTCCCATCACAAAACAACGATCTTCGATGCACGAAATGATGTACACCAGTTTCTTAGAGTCAGGTATGGTGAAGTGTTATCTCAATGCTATCCCTGGTTTCCGGCGAGTGGGGTACTGGCTAGGCGACCTACAGAATGAGGATGCTGTGAAAAACATAGAAGCCTGTGATGGCGTGAATCATTCCCACCTCTACTACACCCTGGTGCCTGCGTACAAGCCGAGCATTATGATCACCGAAGGCAAGTCAAAAGTGTATTTTATGGACAGAATCCAGTGCGATGGTGAAACCTGCGCAGTGTACAACATGAGGCCGGACATAACCCTACCATGCAGCATCGACGAGCTGTTACAGCTGAACAAGGGTGAAACAATCATCATTAAATAAGGCATACAGCATAGGGACTATGAAATATTGCGAGGGGGCAGGAAACAGTGCTTCGCTTCAGTGAATAATACAATGGCGAGATGCATAGACTCCTACCAGACGAAGAAGCTGACATGACACGATTCCAATCGTCGAGCGAACCACGACTTGTCGCAGGCTGCCGTGCGAGGTAAATACAAGTTCACTGGATGAGGTCGGGGGAGGACAGTGGATAATAACAAACAATTAGAAAGAAACAATGTTTCGAACAAAGCATCATAGTGTGAATAAATTTATAGTTGCCAATTCTATTTTTAGGCACATGGCATGTGTCGGTGTGTGTAAACAAAATAGCAGGGAATGTCTCATAAGAAAATCTTTGTGTCTTAAAAATTATCTACGAATAATTAAAATAATATGTCGCAATATAAATGCAGAAAAAAAGGACATTAAGAAAAAATTTTGCCTGCCAATGTAAACTTATATTGCTTAGCATGTATGTGAAAACATAATACAATAATTTGATGAATAAAATATGTGTATAATTTTAAAACATTTTTATCTCTTATTTTATTGTTTGTCATGTACCCTATCAATTCATAATAAAGGTAATATAATGTGTAGTGGTAAAAAACTTTGTAAACATTTTTTTTTCAAAACCGAGAAAAAAAAACTAATACAATAAGGAGATATATTATGGAAAAAATTACTTTCTAAATAAAGTTTGAATACAATTTAGTTTATTGGAGTTAAGTTTACGAGCATGTATTGACAGGCAGGGCAGCTAGCTGTGTCAAAGTTTTAAAAGATATATGTGCTTGCATGGCAAGAACAGTGTTAGTATTTTCACAGGCCTGCACCTGCATGATGCCAGGTTAATGCACACGTGCATGTGTATGTGCTTCCACATCGTTTTCACAATCTACGTGGTGTCAGATAGGCTAAGTCAACATGGGTGGGAATAACTGTGTTAGCATTTTCACAGGCTTGCACCTGCTTGGTATCAGGTAAGTGGAGTTAACTAAAGATGGAAAAGAGAATGAGTCAGCAGGCTTCACGAACAAGCACTGGCCCATCTAGAATGGTGGCGGAGTTGGAGGACAGTGGAAGGAGGAAGCTGATATAAAAATGGAGGAGAAGGCTTGTAGTATTATTTGTAAGCTTACTTTCATCACATCATGTATGTGCAGTTCCGAGCTGAAGATGAAGCAATTTACTCCTTTATTAACTTGGGCTACCGCAGAGTTCACTTCTGGACGCCTGGCATGCCAGAGCGAATAGAAATCTGCGATGGACTGGAGCACTGGGTCAGCATGGATGAAGAATATGGTTTTTTCAGTTTGGTTCCAGTACCATGCTGCTTTATTACCTGCCCAGTGTACCACCTCCGGCCAGACTCGAAGCTGCCCTGCACTACCAGTGAGCTGATAGCAAAGCAAAAGAAGAAATTCTTCTTCAACTTTGGGGCCATAGCAGAATTGTATATCAACTAAATCCAGACAGCTACAAGAATACGTGGTGGTTCGAACATTGAAATGGAGAACATCACACCACCATTTTTAACCATAACTGAACAACTTGGGAGACTATGTGCTCTCCACTTACCTGCGATGTTTATGCTGCATTAGTACTCTGAGCATCAATTTCTATCCAGTCGTCGACCGGCAATCAGCCATGTTTGATCCAGAGCAAGACTATAAGTGTGTGCACCTGGGCTTCCCGAGTGCGGAATAGTGTGTGGACGATCCCCTGGTAACACGTGTTGAGCACATTGTAAACAACTTGAAGCGGGATTTGAACAATCGAAAACAGCTACAGAAAACCCCTCCATAACAGAAAATTGGAAGTTATCGCCATGGGGGAAAAAACGTCCAAGGGCTCTACATTCGTAACCTGGATCGGGGAAGAACAGGATCAATTGCTAGTGGGAAAAAAGGAAAGAATCGAAGAAGGAAATCAAAGCGAATCTGCCTAGACGCCCACTGACGAACATGGATTTGGTACTGTTAGCTTGCGAAATTGAAAATACCTCATTTTCGCCTAAACCCANTAGCATACAAAATTGAAAATACCTCGTTTTCGCCTAAACCCAAGAGACATGAATGTGCCATAATTAACCTGGACACGACAGCCGGGCCCGATGCTCACTGGGTGGCCTACGTAAAAAAGGGTAAACTCCCAGACTATTTTAATAGCTTTGGGAATTTGCATCCTCCGCCAGAATTGTGCAAGTATTTGAAATATACCACACTAATATACAATTACGAAACGGAACACATGCCTAACATGTGGAGCTGTGGACTTTTGTGTGTGCAATTTTTAAGCAATCGAGATTTCCAGTGATAAGCCAAAAAAAAACAATACAATTAGCAGGGAATAAAAAAGGTGTGTGAGCCGTACCGGTCTCATCAGTATGTCAGTGTCTATCATTCTGAGAGGTCAAACGTCCGAGCTGCGGGGTGGCTTTTACGCTTCCCTAGAAATGGAGGGGGAAAGGTGTGTGGGGCTAGTGGATTTTCAAATTTACAACTCCATATCCAACATCGAGGAAAATAAAAATTCCAGTTTTCGGTATTCGGTTATGGAGGCAGCGATGGAAATCGTCTTTCCCACCTGGGCGTACAAGCTGAAGGATATGGAATACTTCATAAAGAAATCGCTGCCTCACGACATTGCATTCTAACTGCACGGAAATCCGAATACCCTGAAGGCCGAAATGTTTTGCACCGCAGATGTAGATTTCACGGAACCGGACACGATGTGATGGGGTTCGAAGCCAGTGTGTACGAAGCAGGAAGAAAACATGTATCGTCGAGTGCGGTCAACATAATTTTGGCAAGTTCAAGTTACATGAATGGGAAAACGAACAGCACTATTTGCGAGTTTGCCACCACTGTAGGTCCTGAATATAAAATCGCAGAATGTCCAAAAACTCTCATTTACATTCATGTCGTCACAAAGATCACCCACGAAGTAACCGTTTCGATTGTGGACCAAAACGACGAACTAATAAATTTCCGAAAATAAGAAATCACTTTGCACCTGCATCTGAAACGATGGGGCTATGTTTCACTGAGAAAGAAAGTATATAAATGTATGTGGTACATCGAACCCGAGATATTTAAGCCACAAAGACTCGTTGTGCTAACACCTGAAAACACAGAGTTTCTCCACGTCCTTGGTTTAAAAGTAAATCGCCAAGGTGGACGAAATCCTCGATGGGGATCAGTGCCTAGAATTCTACGATAAATTTGATAAAATCGAAAGGCACTGTTAAGAGCCTTGTTGTGACATTCGCTCTCGGAAGGGAAGTTCGAATACCTATACACTTTCATGATATTTACGCCTTGCCTAGCCAGTCCTTTGTGCGCATATGATGTAGCCTAACGAAGGCAGATGGGACCCACCCGACCAAGTTGGTTCGAAATGGGATTCTACACCTTTTAAAATTCGTAATGTACGAGATAATGGTGTCCCGGTCGACCAGTCATGAGATGTGAGCATAATCTCGTCGATAAAAAATTACCTATCGCTCACGCCCAACCATCTCTCTGAAGCCAATATGGCAGGCTGGGGAATCGAAGATGACTAAAGTGTTCCCATTTACACCAAAGGCAAGTTTGAAGTAAGCATTCTGCTCTCCTTGCTATTGGATTCGCTGAATATTATAAGGAAATAATAATAGCAGCGAGGCCTGAGCTGGTGATTATGCTGGCCACATCGCATTTGGATGCTGTTTTGGGAGTCGGAGAAAACACGCAGCCTGTCTCTCTTACGTTGAAAACCATAGAATTGTTTGTCGCTAATATGGCCCCGAGAACCCGCGAACGTCTCAAGCTGTTTAATTATGCCAAGAAAGAAAAAGTGATCGAAATAGCATTCAGAAGATGGAGCATGGTCACCTACCTGGCCCTGTCCACCATCACGCGAAATCACTGGGTCTTAAAAACGTCTTCCAGCATAGGAAAACCACGCTACATCATACTGGCACTTCAGACAAACAAACAGCATAGTATCGGAGCCGACAAGTCTACGTTCGACCACTGCAAAGTCGAAAACGTAAAGATATTTTTGAATAACGAAAGCTACTCGTATATCGACCTGAACAATACGTTCGACCAAGAAGGCTTTACTTTGCCGTATAATATGTATTCGCAATTCCAATCATCGAATTACAGACGCGAGGCTTATCCCATCCTGAGCCCCGAAAATTTCCGAGACATGGCACCTTTGCCGGTATTCGATACATCGAAGCAGAACGAGCGCGTGTAAAATGGTATGGTCGACTGCGGGATCGAAATAATCACCAAGCAAAACATGCCTGCGAATACCACAGCCTACTGCTTGATGCTCCACGACAGGATTGTTAAGTACGATTGTTTTTCTGGACTGGTAAAAATCATCAGTTAATTAAGCGCGTAAATACGCATGGAGTGGGGACTCACATTTCAGTCGTAAAAATGTACTGTAACTTTTAAGGTTTATGGAGCCAAAACGACTTCGTGCTCAAGGACATCGCAGTCATGGATTGTCACAGCGTAACTCTAACCCGCAAATTCCAGCCTACATATCCATGGAAACTATTGGACGAAGAGAGCAAGAAAACAAACGCCTGGTTGACCAAGTACTACCACGGACTGTGCTGGGACGAAGGTAAGATTCCGTATCAGTGAGGTGGGAAACGTGCTGAGCGACTTGCTGTTGCAGTTCCCGCGAGGACCAATTTATGTGCCGGGACGTGAGCAGAAAAATGGCTGAATAATGTCTGCATAAACGAATTGGAAATAATCGACATACAGGACGATCATGGGTGTCCTTCCCTTCGTAAAATGAAGAAAGAAACGGATCGGAGTTCTTTGGTGACCGCTTCGAAAAACGCCAAGTCACTTTATGAGTGGCATGCTCAGTTCACTAAGATATAAACGCGGTTATATATCTCGTAGCATAAACATTAGTTTTTTTGTATGCCAGCCTGCGTTCGAGAAGATGTGATTTCGCACGATGAAGAGTCGGGAAAAATGCAGTTATGTGCTGGTGTAGACGCAAAATGATCTTCAATAGTTGCTGCGAACACCTGCTGTGAGTCCTATGCATGATCTTAGGCTCCGTGAAATACAAAGACACCTGATTACATTACAGACACGTGTATAGATGACATCATTCCACAATGTGAAAAAAAATTATGTAAATACATAGAACCCGAAAATTAATTAGCCGCCCAGTCGAGCACGAGTCGCCGTGGGAGCAATATGACGTAATTTCATCCGGAGAACCTGTGCGTCTTGTCACATCGGACTACTCTAAAATCACCTATTCGTTCTGGGAGTCTGAATCACTATATACCTACAAAGAAAAATGTGTTGGATGGGGCCACTGGTTATATACAGTGACTCCGGCTGATTGCGAGCCTACTCAACAGTTAATAAATTGCTGTTCTACCTGGAAATTATTGTGTCGTTCATCACATGAAACGGGATACGACTCTTCCAGCAACCGTGGACCAGGTTCTGGAATTTGCAGCATCTTCGAATCGAGGCAATGTCGACGCTCCTCCTATAACCACCGAAATTCAGGCCCCAGACTGCTCCACCCAGGTCTGCGTAAGTCGGCAAAATAATACCAGCGTGGCTTCGACTCAAACGGCCCCAACTAAACGTCGAAGGTCTATGCCACAGCCAACACGTTGACACCATGATGCATAAAAAATCTGGGCAACCTGCATCGAACTGCGAAGCGTGCCCATGCATACGTCCACATGTGACGTCACCTGCTGCCGCCAACATGGGTTCGTCCACGACCGACTATAACATGGAAGAAGGCACTTTAAACATTCCCACTCTACTGCGTCAAATCAAACGTCAAATACTGTTACTAATGTTTTATGAACATATTTTGGCTCGCACATTAAATTTTTAAAGACTCTCAAATTTTACATTTATTTATATTTTTTTAATTTGTGTAAATAAAACTTGCCTGTATAAAAATGAATTATATATGTATTTCTATTTTAAACCTTTTCTTTTTTTAAATATAATGTTGAGTGTTTTTTTTGCCAAATAAATAAAGTGTGGAGAAATTAAATATAAGTAAAAATTTTATTTAACAAATGATTGGCTCGCGGGAAGATGCAGTAACGAAGGGGCAAGTGGGACTCTTGCCCCGAACATATACGGACTTTGAGTACATACCATGTCACACGCGCGCCGCAAGCTAATCAAAATATTGCCATGCTGGTTTCAATACGAGTTTCCGGGCGGCTAGTTGTAATTCCCATCTCATGCATGATTAGCTGTTCTCCCGGATCGAAACCAAAGCTGATGGCCAGCGCAGTTCCACTGGTATCCTCTCCAAGCCGATCCTGGGAGCTGCAAAGTAGCTCTTATAGTGGGGGGAAACTCCCCCTCCATATAGTAGCCTTGGGCCGTCTCCCCACTCCATTACTTTGTTATTGGCCATTGACAGAATTTAGTTGATAATATATGAATACCTTAATGGTAAATACATATATTTTAAAAGAAAAATAACAATGGTAACTTATTTAAGGGTTTTACCTGCCTAGCAATAAAAATGAATATGTAGGTAATTTTATTTTATTCGCAGGCATACAGACACATGACGAAGGGGAGGTAGGCTGTGGTGGAGAATGCAGAGCATTATAGGAGGGGGTTGGGCACTCGCTTATAGCTTTAGTTTGGGTGCCGATGCGCCATAGCTGTATTGGTATTGAAGACTCCGTGCTGTGGCTGTTGTAAAGAAATTAGTAGCCATAAGCGTAATGTCATCGATTGATTTCTGGTCCGAGAGTGACGAGGCTCTCCTAATTAAGGCGGGGTAATTATTCGAAAAGATGTGTGCCTCTGCATCTATCGCCTCAGGGCGATGCGACGCTGGCACAATCGGAGAACGTGGTAGAATCCGGCGCTGCGCCTATAGCAACAGTCGTCATCGCGACGGAGACGCCCTACTGGAGCACCCAGACGACACCTTTCCAGAGCACCCTGACGGCACCCTTCCAGGGCTCCCAGACGCCGCCCTTTCACGGCTCCCAGACGGGTGAGTTGGCTACATGAGATAACATAACTGCAGGTTCCCTGTTGCTGGAAGCTGCCAACGTACCGCAGCTGGAAAATGGATCGCCCGAAATGAGTGTTTTACATGTGCAAACAACAGGAACTCTTTCTTCCAACGACGTGATGGACTCATCCGTGTCGGTACAGTACTCTCCAGTCTGTGATATTGCTTACACAAAGATGCCTTCGCTGCGACGACATGTGGTCTCCGCTGCCTCTCGATGCTAACCCACCCTCCCATCGGTCTGACGGGGATGAGATTCGCCAGTGTTTAAATAACTTTGAAAGCATTTTATATGCTTTACGTAACGATGTTGCCAATTTACACCTCGAACTGACTAACTGCGTGCTTGTTCTTGCGGACGTGAAATGTTACATGGAAGGATTTGTGCTAATTTTTCTACCATCCTAGAGTCTGAAGCTACATTACACATTTATATGGATGTAAAGATGTGATTTTAGAGACACGCATTTTTTGCTGCTATACTTGCGAACCAAGCATTCTAACCTAATTTTTTGGTGTAATATTTATGAGTGGTTTTTGAGTTAAATATAGCGAAATGTTACTTCTAACTGGATGTGTGTGTGTGCGTGTGTGTTCAGTAATTTATTTTTTTTCCGTATAAAAAACGTAAGTGTTTTTTTTTTTCCTTTCTTTGGTATAAATATTGATTGCGCTTGCTTTTCCCTTGGAGAAGATTCAAGAACGTGAAGTATTTTTTCTGTTTTTTAATATGTTTATTGTGCTTGCTTTTTCCTTGGAGAAGGTACAAGTACGTGGAATATTTCATAACAGTTCCTCCTATTACTTAATAATTATGCATAACTTATTTATCTTAAATATTAAAAAATTTACTGTAAAGTTTTCTGTACATTATTAGCTTTTACTGTTTTACTATTACAAAAAATTAACGTGTCAGAAATATTTATCGAATTACCATTTCAAGAAGGGTATTCAATTTTTTTTTATTAGCTGGGTGCAATGGTACTACTTCTGGCCTACATTAACTACCTCTCGAGAGTTTGAATACGTCAGGGGAGTATGCTGACGGAGGATATGTGATCGTGTGACGACCTTCATTAATAAACATCGCCCAAGACCGCCGCCAGCCTCTGCCTGTCTCGCCTTTCCTCTGTATCCCTGGCATGTAGCAGTGATCAAAACACTCACCTCATTTTAAAATACGAATGAAAATATTACTCAAATACTTGCCACAAAATTATTTATTTTACATCATAATTACAAAAAAAAACTTGTAAGAAAATGTAATTGAATATATAAATACATCATATTGACACGTCAAATGTGAGAAGATAGATAGTAATATATAATCTTCACAAAACGCGTGGGAGAAGATTACATGATAAACATATTTACTGAAAAAAATGTAAAATATTGGTAAACAAAATGAAATATGAGATAATTAAACACAGAGACATTTATTCTTACATAGTAAAATTTTTTCAACATAGCATAAAAAAACTATTTTTTCTATCAAAACTTCTTATCAAGCACATAAATATATTTTTTACACTGTAGAACGTGTGTGTTTCGTCAACAACAAAAACAAATTGCGATGGGAATGAGAAGTTTCCATCACCTGGGTTTTTTCTAGAGATACAGCCAAGCTCATATGCGCACGCACACACGAGCACCTCTGGCCATGGGTCCGGTGGTGCTGTAACCTCTAAGCTGTGCCAAGTGCCATCAATTCGTTCAGAGCATACTTTAAAAAATTTATCATTATTAATGTTATTATTAAATTCGCAATTATCCCGGTCCTAATTTCTTGAATGTCGTTCGCCCAAAATTTCTTTTTTCATATTTCCGATGTTTGTGGGAAATTTTGTTTGTGTGGACGGCACAAATGAACTGCACACTCATCACTGTTATAATCTTGCACTGATAATTCAAGAGTCTTACCATCGAAGACGCTTCTTTCAAGGAGGAAATGAATATTTTCGTCACACCTATCCACAGTTACGGTAACAGCTGGCTGGTTTGTGTAGGTTACGCCGTGCAGTAGAGGATATGTACTTGCATATTTTTTCTTGGGAATGAACTTATCACCGAGACGCGCTCCAGCGTTGCGAGAAGACTTGGTGGAAGGTCTCGGCCTCGAGCCTAGGTGCACTTCGCATGCAAAAGGCGTGCAGGTGGAGACCCAGTCCGGAAAACCTTGCCTTTTCTCAACATGGTTATGTCCATCACATTTCTCCTGCCATTTGCACACATAATTATTTTTACTTTTTCGGAAGTTCGTAGCCTACACTTTCATACATTCTTGCCTTGCAGACGTGGACTTCATGATTTTGTTTCACCAACTCCTCCAGCGAACAAGGAAGCGTAGAGTTAGGGCATAAATTGCAAACATAACAGTTTTTATATTCGCACGTCAATGTGTCCCGTTCATAACAGAATTTAAAATCATCGTAGCAGCATAGCTAGTGAATTGTACCAACACAAAATTGAATTTTCAGAACGCCTCAAGCATCTCGAAAACTTACTCGTCGGTACCCACAATTCAGTTCACTATACTTGCTCACGTCTTCTGACCTGACTGGAGAAAATTCGGCGACGGACACTTCCATTTCTTCTTCTATATCACTGTATTCGAAAACACAGCTAATGGGGCTCTCTGCGAAGCTGGGAGAGAATAAGCTGTAAGACGTTCTGGCCGATGGAGGCTGGTACGGGTTGCCTGATGGTTGCGGGTTCGTGCTAGTAGACGGCATTGACGAAGTTGCTCCTCGTGCCAACATGGTGCGGATAGCCTGAAGAATATTATCTCCATTTTCTTCTGCGTTGCTGTTGCTGTTTCTGTTATTTTCTTCTTCACTTGACAACATGGCTATCTTAAATTTAACAGGGGTTTGAAACCCTGCAAGTTTCGAAATGGTCACTGGGCTTTCCTCTTGAAATAGCGAAAAAGGAACGACAGCGAGAAAAATGACTGCTTTCCCGAGGGGGATCGGGGTGCGTCTTATAAAGACTTTTTAATGGGGGAAAAATAGTCCGCTCTCATGATTAAAGTAGGCCACCGATTGGTCGGAACGAAGGTTTCCAAAAACACCCGAGTAATAAGCAAATGAGAAACATTGTCGGAGCAATTTAATATATTGGATGAGGGTGGAGTGGAACCGACTAATTGGTCAAACAAAGGTTTCCGAAAACACCTGTGTCATTAGCCAATGTGATACATTGGCTGAGAAATTAAATCAATTGGAAGGTAGCGGCCAATTAGTCAATGAGAATCAGAGGTGGGCCAATTGGTATATTAAATATATTGGAAGGGGCAGTGGAGGGGGTCAGTCGGCTGCTGGGCGCAGTGCTGGGGACAGCACCAGCAATGTAAAACAAATGACATACGAAAAAACAAGATGGTGGTCGAACGAAGGTGAGAGACAAACTCCGGTAATGTATAAACAAATGACAAACGAAAAAATACCATATGGCAGATGGTGACTGTGATTCCTACCAAGATGGCGGACTGCACCGACCAAGATGGCGAACGACTGCACCTTTTAATATGGTGGACTTCACTGACCAAAATGGCGGATTTCCGCACCTATCACGATGGCGGATGGTGGCTGTGGTGACGCCTTACATGGTGGCAGATTGCACCGACCAAAATGGCAGACGGTGGTTGTGTCCCCTACCTATATATTGAACTGCACCTACAATGATGGTGGAATTAGAATGGTTGGAGGGGGTGTGGGAGGTCTCCGAAAATTTAAGTTTTTTAAATGCATTTTTTAAATAAAAAAAATATTAGATCACAATTTTTTTTGTGTCAAATGTCAAAGATCAAGGTCAAGATCACATGGATCCAAGATGGCCACAGGTCGACCGGAATGACAGAGCGCGAACAGCTCCGACGCTCCGGTCCCAGGTTCCGATGTGATTAGTCCCTATAATACCTCTACTTCCCACGTGCGCAAATCCGGGAGTGGCCCGCCGAGAATCGACCCCGGTTCGCCTTCGTGTGAGTCGAGTGCTCTAGTCGCTGCTTGACCTCGGCTGCTGGCAGCACCAAGATTCGAAACTATGAACTTGGCGCTTGCACGCTACGTCTTAGCGACGTCGACTGACGTAACTGCTAGCGCAGCAGACATTTTATATAGTGATTTGTATAATACAGGGCATGTAAGTCGATAAAATTTTCAAGTTTTACAGCTTTATTTTTTTGTTTTGTGTGGAATTTGTTCCACTGGGATTGTTATGCCTCTTTATAGCACAAGTAAATAGGGTCTGTACTACAGAAAAAAAAAATTTTCATCCTAATCATCACAACAATGATTAACGCCTCTCGAGCTGTAAATTCAAACGAAGGCAAATAATATGACCCGATTACTCTGCATACAACCAAATAAATTCCAGGGCTGGACCAGCTGATTTTGTTTCCGCCACTAATTCTGTAATAATATAAATATCAAACTGTTAGAGCTAACAAAATGCTTATTCTCTCCTAACATAATATTAATTTGATTCTATATTGATATGTATAGTATTTACGGAGCCCAAACCAATTAGATGAATGTACTAGTAAACCAGTTGTGTGTACTAAATACATATAGATGATGTTAGAACCACCACATAAATGTTTATCTCAATAAATTACTTCCAAGGACTTTATTAACTGAAAAAAAAGAATGCAGAAGTCTGAAGCCAAAATAGATTAGGTGAGTGAATCATTTTTGTTTATTGCTAACAAAGNAGGTGAGTGAATCATTTTTGTTTATTGTTAACAAACACTTCTCAAGTGAATATATTTGTAATCTGTAACTTTATATTTCGTCGTCTTGCTGCACAACCGTTATGTTAAAATATAAAAAAAAAAAAAATTATAAACCTTTGTATTTCGTTTCACTGCGAGCAATTATGGAACAAAATTGTGGTTCCGGAGTGTCTTCATACAAAAACAGTGGCGTGCATAGGTAAAAACTGAAAATGTAGATTACAAGCGCACGCACTTGTTTCTTTATTCAGAAATTTTGTGTCACTACACTATGCCATTTAAAAATCCACGCTTGCACGTACGTAAACGATGTCTTCGAAATTACCGTGTAATATTGTAACTGTGTGTATGAATATAGGATAAGGAGTATCAAAGCAGAGGGAAATGTTTGTGCGCAAACTTCGAAAATAGACAATTACAAAAGAAAGCGTTGCTTTAGTTAACTTATTTCAGGTTCGCATATATTTTTCCAATAAAAGGATGCAAAATATTTTCTAAAAACACTTTCATTGTCGTACTACTCAATAATATATGTTTTTAATTTACTTTAATGTAGTATTCCAGGACGTNATTGTACGTGACCTCGTTTCATACACCTGAATACCAAGAAGTGTCTTGGTGATAAATAAGGAAAAGGAATACATTTTCCTTGCCTGGGATTACCTCTCAGTTCTTAAAAGTCTTAAACGGAAGACATGCATACATGAGCTTATCTCGAGGATCTTCTGTCAACATGTTCTACTTGATTTTTCCGTGTGTGTAAGGTGTGATTTCATTCCTGTGCTGCAGATGAAAAACAAAAGCTGTCATGTAAATCTCTGAAAGGAAAGTTACATCGGCACGTTATTTAGTCAGAACATGTTTTCTGTTCACTCGTTGTATGCGTGTTTACGCGTATCTCAGCAAATAATTACTCTGGCAATAATACTTTTTGCCAGAAATGATAAGCCCGTGCCGTTTTGTTTTTATGACATAAAGTGTATTCGAAAGAAAAAAAAACAAAGTGAAAATGGTAAAAAATGTTGGGAATGTAAAACCGTACAGTTTGACTTTCATCGCGTTTAACGAAGTCCCACTGTTGCCAATCTAATTTGCACAGGAAAACGTTAACGGGGGAAGCACTGCACGCCGGTTCTGAGCCTTGCACGTAAGAGCTATGGGGCGCTGGACGAGTGTGTTATTGTCGCCCGTATCGCCATGCATCGAAAGCGAAAAAAATATATATATATATACGGTCCCATATACGAACCTAAGGTTCGTTATACAATGCACGGATGCTTAGGAAAACTAACACGGTACGTGTGAACGGAACGAGTAGATAAATTGGGATGAATTTAAGCTATTCCCAATACGCTAACGGGGTCGTGGTAGTGTAGTGGTTAGACTACTCGCCTCCTTCCTAGGCGAGCCGGGCTCCATTCCCGGCGGGGTCACTACCGGATTTTCTCATGTGGGAATCGAGCCCCGGACGTGACCGCTGATCGACAGGTTTTCTCGGGGATCTCCCGTTTCCCCCGCCCTTCCATTCCGGCGCTGCTCCATACTCACCTCACTTCGACCTCATCGGCTCTCAAGAACTAGATCTTAAGAGCCACCCAAAATCCGCACTCCACAGTACACTGTAACGTAACGTATACGCTACAACTTACGAAAGTATAATAGCTCTTTTTGTTGTAAATTACTGCATAAGCTTTACGAGAAGCCAAAACTTATTTCTAATATTTATACAACATATAACAATCCATAAATAGTACTGCGAAACCATGCAGAGAAACAATAATACTAACTCAATCTCATGGCCGTGTTTTCACGTATACCAAAAAATGTTACGAGAACCGATTTACTTGATTTCTATTGGCTACGAAAATTCGCGGACACAGAAGAGTTGGGCGTTTACCAGAGGATTTACTCTTAAGTTTCTCGAAATGCGGCTCCCGATCGTGAAATCACGATTGTCGTAATATTTGCATGTTTGTTACATACCAAATTAAATATCACATCTCGATTCTCGTGAGAGAACGATCGTGAGTCATCGAGAGCTATTTTTTTGCTGTCGAAAGCTGCCTCCCGACTGGCAGGCTCAGTTTCAACATTGCAAGTGAGATAAGTGGTGGCCGCATTTTTGCAATCAGGCACGTCCGTCCTTCTTAACCTCAGCACCTAACGTAATAAAAATTGCCTAACACGTGGAAAATCAATTAATTCGGGTAATTTTATCAATACCCGCTCGGACGTGTATTGAATGCGCTCTTTTATCTAAGCAAAATAAATATTCTTCCGCGTATTTTATAAATGTAGAAAGGGCAGGCAGGTTATGTCATACGAGTGCGAGCTTTTTCGAATATTTTCTTCGGCGTTCTATACCTGGCCGACGGTTTTTTGCATTATAGTGTAAAATCTGTTTTATTTTTTAACTGGTGTGTTCATACAGTAAAAATTGAAACGTGTTAAGTAAGTTCAGATTTTTTGAGAAGTCCTGATGCAATTTTCTGGATAAACGTACGCTTTTTTTGGATTAATTATTATTAAAACAAAAATTTACGTATTTTCGTTTATACACTTTTCTGATTGTCAACACAGCTAAGTTTTTTAACTGGACTGTTAGATGTAACTGCTACGTTACGAATTATCTCATTATTTAATAAACGTTTTTATACGTTAAATGATATGTTCCATTAAATATGATAATGCTTTCAACTGTCAATCTTTGTGTGCCACACATTGACCATTCACTGTACCGCCATTTTCACATATTTTCTCTCTGTTTTTATTTATATTAATTATAAATGAAACAATATAATTTATAATAAATAAAATATAAATAAAATATTGATTTAACCAAAAATAAGGTGATTTTATGTTGACAGAAGTATAAAACGCTTGTGATACATCCTAAAGCTAGAAGGTTGTTAGAGACGCGCCTCAGTCGTACGTGTACGAATATAGTCGTACATGAACGAATATAGTCGTACGTATACCAATATTGCGTTATACTGAACGTGTCGCTGTTACACTGTGAAAAATATTAAGTTACAGATATCAAATAAAATTGCTAGAAAAGTAATTTTGTACAATTAATAATGTTTTGTTAACTCAAGTAAACTTTTGTGGCTTTAAACATCTGCATCAGTTCCTTTAAAACCAAATAAATAATTTAAAATATATTCCTTTAGACGAATAATTATTTTGTTTTTCCAAAATCATCAATTCGTATTTTGTAAACGCAACTATTTTATTAGTACATTCAACTAATCGGTTTGTTTACCGCAGACAATATAAATATCATGGTATAGTCAAATCAATAGTATGGTTGGAGCGAATAAGCATTTGGTAACCTGGAATAACGTGATGTTAATCATTACAGAATTTGTTGCAACAAAATCACCTTGGTTCAGTGCCGGTATTTGTTTGGTTGGCTGTAATATAATATGGTAATTTGATTTCCCTCGGGTGAAAATACCGTTCGGTGGTTTGTTTTTAATTTTCGCGACTAGATAATAAAAATGTTTGTTAGTTTATTTCTTGATGCTTAATAATGCTACAATAAATCCACATAAAACAATTTCAACAATAAATAAAATATTAAAGCTGTAAAATATAAAATATAAAATATTTGCGTACATTTTTTATATTAGAAAATGTTAATTTCAAAAAAACCTTTTCCGCCGTCGGCGTAGGTTTGGGCGGGGAAGTTCTGCTGGTTCGTAACTTGGTCGTGCTTTCACTTTTTTTTCATGATAACCGCAACTGATTAAGGTTCACCGAGCCACGCAAACGTTCAGTTGCATCAAACGAAGTCTTACACGTTGCGGTAGCAAGTGAATAAGAACGATAAAGTGATTTGGTTTCAGCAATATAATATTTAACTTTCCACGTGCAATCAGTTGGTTTGGTCGCAACTAAAAAATCTTGTTGAATTCAAGGAGACTTTTTTTTTTTCCTCTCGGTGTCTGGTGTGCACGCTTCAGGTCCACTCTTACCCGTGAGAGACAACGCCTGCGCCGCGGCGCTGCTCGTGTCGGGCGTCCGTCTCGCGTGATGTTCCACACTTCTGGCTGACCTGGAGGACTCGGATGTGGCTTCTGACTAAACTGATAGATACGCTGAAGTCACGCAGCTCACGAGCACAACGTGACACGACTGAAACGGCGACGACGACGCGACAGAAACCTTGTCGGCATGACTGCTCGAGTTGACTTAACAGCGCGCGGCAGTAGGGAATGTTCTGCGCCGTTTACAAGGCACTTAACACAGAATAAACTGTCATCAAAGGCGGCGGACAAAAAGGAAATTTGCTTTGACAAAGAGTGCAGGTATTACGACGCTAAAGCGCGACAAGCAATGAATGNGCGGCGGACAAAAAGGAAATTTGCTTTGACAAAGAGTGCAGGTATTACGACGCTAAAGCGCGACAAGCAATGAATGTCAATTTTATGAATTCAATCCTGTGTGCGGCGAGTTTTTTTTTTCTCTCTCTCTTTTAAGGGTATTGCCCACAGATAAATGTGTTATTTTATAGTTGAGCCGTATATCGTTCAACTTGTACGCATTGTCTATCCTCAGATAAAATATTTTTAGACTACGTGTTTTTTTGCAAAATAACATGTCATAGTCAAAATTTTGCGGTATTGTTGTGTACACATAATGAAAACCATGTTACGTAAAGAAATAAGATAATTCAAACTGAAAGAAGATACCAAGATCTACTTCAACACATCTACAAAATTGTACACCAAAGTGTTATTTTCAATTTTAAAAAATTGCTTAAAATAATGAAATTCTTGCATATTTCTTATTTCTGGCTTCCCCTAAATTTTTAGCAAATAATTTTTGATAAACATACTTTAAAATTAATTAAGAAGAGATCCTTCACATACCCCTTTTCAATTTTCTGGAAATAGTTTGGTTTATTTTTTGGTACATCACAAAAATATTTTATCTGAGGATAAGGTAGTCACAGACAATGCCTACAAGTTGAACAATATATCGCTCAAATATAAAATAGCACATTTTTCCGTGTCCAACGCCCTTAAAATACAAAGAGTACATTGTAGGGAAAGTTATTCGAACTATTTTGTTTTACAAAGTTGTACACTCTGTTTGCAGTGTCACACTAAACGAAAAAATAGAAATAGTTTCCTATTCAAATCTGCTGGTCATGCGATAGTTTTCGTTGTACTGACGTCAGAAGTGTCTCGTAATTTTCTGTACGAATTCACATGTGAAGAGGTGAAAACTAAATAGAACAGTATTTAAAATATTTGCACGCTTACACAGAAAAATGTATAATGCTGTTAAAAAAACACTTTTTATCCATTCCTTTGAACCTTCACGTTGTAATAAAAAATTTTAAGTTGTGACAAAATGAATAATATAAGACTTCCACTACTTTAAGGTAAATTTACTATTTAAGTGTTACTATTAACAAAGCTATTAAGTAATTTTTTCACAACTAATTGTTGTGTTACCCTAAATATAACAGGAATAACAAAATATTTGTGTTACTACGGCATTATGTCCAATCAACATCAATTTGCGCTGGCCTGACATTAACTTCTCTTCTTTCATGATGGAACATTCCGTAGTCAAACTGCGTTATAAAATGGCGGGCAATAGTTGGGAAACTCAAAAATTTAAATCATTATTTTTAAATTTTAAAGCATAGAACCAGAAAGCTAGAATAACTTTCTAAACTTGCAAAGAAGTTTACGTGTGCCGAATAGGCATACAGTTTCAGAGTATGGAGTATTTCCACATAACGAAAGTGGGTTGCAAGTAGACTTTATGTGTTTTAGAATACAGGCACTAGGTAATGCGATGCCGAGTTTTAAAATAGAGCAGTTTATAGAAAGTTTGCCCTTCATAAAAAGGGAANAGAAAACTTTGGCGGAAGAGGGTCACAAGAAATTTCTTCTTGTATTTATGAATATCTGACAGCGACTAACCTAAGGGCGAAAAATAAACTTATCTGCTGGTATGATAACTGTGGAGGCCAAAATAAAAATCAGTTTATGTTGGCGATGTACCTGGTCTTAATAGCTAATGATTACTTTGATGAAATCGTCCACAAATTTCCTGTGAAAGGACATACTTTTCTTAGCTGTGATAGAGATTTCGCATTGTTTGAAAAAAGGAAAAAAGTTTGCAAGGCTTTCACTTTGAAAGATATTGCCGTAGTAATATTAAGTGCAGCACACAAAAACCCTTTTTCTTGTATGATTGAAGAAGAGTTCTTTGATTTTAAAGTTGTAGCCCAGAAATTTCTTAACACTAAGAAGCTGGGAATCTCATCTTCAACCAAGCTTCGACTAACAGCCGCAGATTTTGGTACAGTAAATGTGGCCACAACGTTTGGTGAATTGACGGAATGGGGTACAGCTTTAACATATTGAACAAAGGTGTAACTATAAGAGATTTGAAAAACATTGATTTGCCTCGAAACCGAACGCGATTTGGTGTACCAGAGAAGAAAAAAGCGGACATAAGAAAAATGTTGCCTTATCTACAACCTGAAGTAAAAACTTACTTTCAAGATATGCTAGAAGAAACCCAACTTGACCTAGTTCAAGAAAATGACGACGGGCAATGAACTTTCCCAAGAGTGCCTTTTAGAGACTTGCATAGCATTTACAACGTATTGGAATTGCATTAACATTTAATTTTGATTTTTTTTACTAAAGCTAATTAAAATAGCTATTTTAAAAAACAACAGACATGTTTTAAACATTACAAGCAATAAAATGTAAATGTTTATTCTTCATCAATAAACATGTTACCATGGAAATGTGTTTTTCTTCCTTCCTACAATATTTCATTTTTGGCATTTACAACGTTTTGGAAATGCACGCTTCGAATGTCAATTTTATGAATTCAATCCTGTGTGCGGCGAGTTTTTTTTTTCTCTCTCTTTTTTAAGGGTATTGCCCACAGATAAATGTGTTATTTTATAGTTGAGCCGTATATCGTTCAACTTGTACGCATTGTCTATCCTCAGATAAAATATTTTTAGACTACGTGTTTTTTTGCAAAATAACATGTCATAGTCAAAATTTTGCGGTATTGTTGTGTACACATAATGAAAACCATGTTACGTAAAGAAATAAGATAATTCAAACTGAAAGAAGATACCAAGATCTACTTCAACACATCTACAAAATTGTACACCAAAGTGTTATTTTCAATTTTAAAAAATTGCTTAAAATAATGAAATTCTTGCATATTTCTTATTTCTGGCTTCCCCTAAATTTTTAGCAAATAATTTTTGATAAACATACTTTAAAATTAATTAAGAAGAGATCCTTCACATACCCCTTTTCAATTTTCTGGAAATAGTTTGGTTTATTTTTTGGTACATCACAAAAATATTTTATCTGAGGATAAGGTAGTCACAGACAATGCCTACAAGTTGAACAATATATCGCTCAAATATAAAATAGCACATTTTTCCGTGTCCAACGCCCTTAAAATACAAAGAGTACAATGTAGGGAAAGTTATTCGAACTATTTTGTTTTACAAAGTTGTACACTCTGTTTGCAGTGTCACACTAAACGACAAAAATAGAAATAGTTTCTTATTCAAATCTGCTGGTCATGCGATAGTTTTCGTTGTACTGACGTCAGAAGTGTCTCGTAATTTTCTGTACGAATTCACATGTGAAGAGGTGAAAACTAAATAGAACAGTATTTAAAATATTTGCACGCTTACACAGAAAAATGTGTAATGCTGTTCAAACAAAAAAACACTTTTGATCCATCCCACATAACGAAAGTGGGTTGCAAGTAGACTTTATGTGTTTTAGAATACAGGCACTAGGTAATGCGATACCGAGTTTTAAAATAGAGCAGTTTATAGAAAGTTTGCCCTTAATAAAAAGGGAATCGGTCTTGCACACAGGGCGTGAGTTCTATTCTCTCCACTCACCTAACACTTTCTTTCGTAGACAACATTTCTTTTTACGACAAAAATACCTGTACGTAATTTATTTTACATCGGAATGTTGTTCTGACGTAAAGGAAAAACAAGAAAATGGTTAACACATGAGTTACATCAATTCAACACAAATTTATTTATTTTTCTGCAACATAAACACCACCTTACTGTTAACAGTACAATAAGGAAGTAACATTGCTACAAAATTATTTCATATTTTATTTACATGAATAAAATAACAGTAACATATAATGAATTAACAAGCCTTATTAATTACTGACGGCTCACAGCTATTATGCAACATCAATGCTATTGTCACAACATTAAACGTTATCTCTGAAAATTTTTCTGTTACTACAGATTATAATGTAAGCAGATTTGGTTTTCCCCAGCTGCGCAAGAAGGCGTGCCTCTTATCTCTTCACTAGAGCTGTATTTGCCATAATGTAGGTCAAAGAATCATGGTATTTTCTCGTATTATAAATAGACTGGGAATGGACCACTATCTAACCTTTGACTTAAATGAAAGGACGCCTTAACTTTCCTCCTTCCAAGTCGTTGAGAACTGTTTCTTTTTGAATATCTCAAAACGAGTATTATTTTAAAGGTACTCTAGAGTTCCAAATACAGACATGGTTTTGAAAATGTCTTCAAATGCGCAGAATACATGCATACATTGTAGTCATTTCGCTCTTGAATTAGTAATTTTTTCACTAAAATAAACGTGCATACGGCAGCTGATTGCCAAACACAGCTGTATTGCCACTGTGTACACTTGTAAACAGCGGTGTAGGGTGTGGAACAAAGTTACTACATAAAGTTAATATTTAATATTTTGGCGCACTTATAGCCAGCCACAAACTTTTACACACGACTATATAGAATTTCTCAATTTAGGGCCAGCTTAAAAGCGACTTTTTTGTAACACTAGTGCACTTTGCGGCGGAAATTTTCCCAATGTCAAATTCTCTCATAAGAAATCCGAGTACAACAAACCTTAGCCAATGTCCATAGGAGTGTGCAATGTGTGCAGCAACATATTACTATAATTACGCTTGCAAGCACGTGTTTCCACCTGCATGTGTGCGGAGCTATGTCCGAGAACAGTAACACTCAGTGTGTTATGACGACCAACTATCGAGTGTCTTGTGTGATCAGATAGTCTTACGTGCCATTATTTTCATACGCATTTTTTCCTTTGCATTTTTGCATAGTGAAACAAATTTTCTATTCTATTCCCAACATACAGCAAATAATCAGTTCATTTTTATGGACAAGTAAGAATGGAGCGTAACTTTGTAAAATGTAATCGAATTTGGGGTACAAGTTATATCCCTAAATGATCGGTTTACAAAGCAGATATTTTAATGTGTCGGCAAAGACGTCTAGCAGCAAGTGTAAGCCACAAATTCTCTTAGGAAAGAATTTCCATTTTTCAGACGAACACACATTTGGATAACAAGTTTTTGGGTAAAAAAAAAAAGCCAGATTTTTGTTAAATAAGAATTTCAATCCCAATATGATTTTTTATTTTTATTTGATGATTGTTTAGTACATGTAGCTAATATTAATAGAGACGTAACACATTGCCTGATAGTACATCTGGTGTGAAGTATGAGTCTCCTGGTATGCATGTTGGAGTGTCAAGTATGTCTGTGGTGCATGTAGATGTGTGTGTGTGTGTGTGTGTGTGTGTGTGTGTGTGTGTGCTAGTGTGTCTTTGAAGTGGTCTCCATGAGCGTTGATACTTCTAGATTGCAAACCTGTGTGCTTGGAGTTCAAGTAACTAGCTAAGATAACACGCGGGGACACTTACAGTAGCGAGTTTATGCCCCATGTCTCCATAGGAGGTATGTACGTTGATATGAAAATGACCGCATTGTTGTGCATGTTCCACGTGTGTATGGTTATGGTTTCTGTGTGTTGTATTCAGTGTGTGTGTGTGTGTGTATTGGCGTATAATGCTCTTTATTAGTATGGCCATGCCCTCTTCTCGCTCGATCATCGTGTAAAGCTACTTAGCAAAGTCGTAGGTTCATTCGAGTAGGCATGAGCAATGAGTAGTAGAGAACTTAGTAATTTTCCTGCGAAATTTGAAGCGAAATAAACGGTTACTTTCACAAGAACACGATAGAGAGAGGGACTGTGAGTTGATTTCAGTTGCTAAAATTTACCCACTCTTAGGTATAATAAAAAAAGTGAAGAATTTCACAAATGACATTCTGGTTTACGTGGAAAAAATTCTGAACCACACTTTTTATTTTCTGAAAAATATGGAAAAATTTGCTTGATGATCACGATTTGCGTACATTCTCCAACTGAGACGCATCCATATTTTAGTGAGTAAACATCCAGCTGTCAAACAAACAGAATAAACCACTTTCCCGATTCTTCTGTCTCTTTCAAAACTATAAAACGCCATAGGTACCAACCGACTGTTTCCACAAAAGTGAACAAATCAACACGCGTTAAAAATTTCTTCAAATCGCCTCTGGATGAAAGGCAGGTGAGATGAGTGTCACAGTCTCGGTTTTGTCGGTGAACAGTGTAATATAGTCTCTTGTCTGGGTCAAAATGTGCCTCTGTGATCGTAACTATTGAGATGTGAGTTGTATATAAGTAAACAGACCGTTCGATTTTTTTTTTATCCGACCCGCTGATACTCGACGTGAGAATGCAGGGGTATGTGCGAGTGTGTGTTTGGGTGTTGCTGTTAATATTTCTCTGTGTGTTACTCATGGTCTGCGTGCAGTATCAGCAGTGCTTTCTGTAAGAACAGTGTGGTGGCTGTGAACTGCTGTTTCAACGTTTGTGTCTGGTCTGCTCACTGTGTGATCTGGTGGGTAGCCAAGCCATAGAGCCCCTTGGCGTTGGTGTGCCGTGGGAACTCCTGCCTCGTGGAATGTAACTGCAAGAAGCCCAGCAGCTACTGCGCCTTCGCTGCAGTCAGAAGGGTGTGGGGTGTCCACCCCTCCCCTTCTAGTATTTTCTCCACCCAATAATAAAGAGCATGGTTCCCACCTATCTGTCTCCTGAAGCATTTTCTGATAATGCATGTAACCATTTTTAATTCTCTCCTGTCGAAAGGGCTTTGACGGTGACTATGCCGGTTTTTCCCTATCTCTTCTTAGTATAGTAGTTTAGCTATAAGTACACTTAGGGAGGTTGTCATGGCCGAATTGTGGCCATGGCAGCCCAATCCCTCGCTGCCGCGATGCATGTCTCCTTGCATGATTTCCTTTCCTTGTAGGCGTATAGGGCTTAGCCCTGAGACTCAATAAACCCCCGTTCCTGCTGCGGGCACACTTAACACTTAGTTTTAGAGTAGGTTAGTAAAAACAAATGATCGTGTGGTGTCTGCGAGCGTCTGCGGGGTGTGTGTTAGCTCGTGTGCTAGTCCCTTGTAGTTACCATTACAGAAAACATGCTTGTATATAGTCTGCATTGTTGGCGTCTGCGATGTATTTCTCCTGCCTGCGTTTCCGTTTCTGCTTTGTGTCTATTTTGTGGGAGTGCTTGTGCGTACAGTTTCTTTCTCCGTGTGATCTGTTGTGCGGAGAAGACTCGTGTCTGTATCTACGTTTGTGGTTATGTTTATATGGTTATGGTTATGTTTTATATGGTTATGGTTATGTTTTATATGGTTATGGTTATGTTTTATATGGTTATTTTTTTCGTGATAAACATACGTTGCAAATGTAGTAAAAATACGCTGTATAAATGTAAAATATTTAAGTGGGTTTGGTGGGATGTTGTGCGGCTATAGATTCGCGGTTTCTTCACACTTTTGAATCAAATCTTAGAAAAATCAGCCCATGTATGATGTGCTAGATTGTTTCCCAGATATGTCATGTATCACAAGCTTTTTTATAGTTCCGTTAACATAAAAGTACCTCATTACTTTTTTTAAAAACATTTATATATAAATTATAATTTTTAATTTGTAATTAGTATGAATAAAACTGGGGGAAAATACGCGTGTTGGTAATGCCTAGTAAGAAATAGTTCTCATGCATAGTAATATTAAACTGAGTGCGCACGAACGCGGTGCGTTGTCCCGTTGGTGTAATTTTCTAAACTTGGTTAAGTAAGCCAATTATTGCTTATATTTTCAGGGTAGCTGAAAGACAAAAAAAACTTACCCCGAAAGATGTTCCAGTGGGAGGTTGTAGCATAAACCTGCGTACTGTACATGTCGCTCTATAATGGACGCGGGAAACAAAGCCGGGGAAACCCACAATGCAATATGTCTGCCGGACACTGTCCAAGCGGAACATCATTCAGGATACGGCGGAGTGTCTTATCACGGTGATAAAACTTTTCTGCTTATCGCATGTGGGTTGTAGCATGGTTAGACACCGGAAATGAGAACACCGATCTTCTTATCGCCGCTGACTCGCCCGTATCCGTTCTCTGAAAACCTTCATGGTGTGCCACGCGCCCATCACACACAAACTTCTGTTAAACAGCTCGTCCTGAACGCCAGTGAAAGGAATGCATATTTATTTCGCAATTTAGATATAGTGCTACGATATATTCGATAGGGATTTGGCACATCATTAATAAAATACTCTACAATAATCTTTTCATTTCATGCAATAGTTTCTAACAGCATTTTGTTAATGTCGTCGGTTTTTTATTTGATTCGGATCTCAATATATTTAACCCNCTTTCCAGAGCCACTACAGCCGCCATCACTGAAGTCACCAACTGAATAATACTCGCCACTATCCCATAATATGTATGATGACAGAATTTCCGGAACAGCATAATGCAATTTTCTTTTACATTCATACATCCCTTAAATTAATACATGCCGCTCGCTGTTCGGCGCGAATTTTGTAAAGCAATGCCTGGGCTCTACTTCCTGCCAGTTTTGTATCCTTCTTACATCGCACGTAAAACCAACGTCGTTTTGGACCTGATCGCCCTGTCAAATCGGCAATCAAGTGCAACTGTAAATTGGTCGTGAGCGTAGATGATTTATTTTTACACTTATCCTTCATCTCGAGTGCGCAGGATACCGCGCTGGTGAAGTGGTCGGACTACTCGCCTCCCCCCCCCCCCA
>NQII01002235.1:172998-255345 GCA_002778355.1 Clitarchus hookeri | reverse complement strand
ATCCCCGGATTCTCGCGTGTGGGGAACGTGACAAATGGCTGGCTGGTTTTCTCAGGCGTGATGATATATGTATATATATATTTTTAATTCTATCAAACACGCTAGTTCAAGGAATATGGCTTATTCTAATATTGAAATTCGTTTAAAATGAAAGCATTAGCTGAAAACATCCTGCAATGTGGTATCAAGGGCGCCTCTTAATTTGAAAGTTTTAATTAGTCATAATTCAGTGGGAAGGTAAAATGAGTGCACAGACGTGTCTCAAGTATAAACCACTAGATGTCATTAAAAACATATTGTTTTAAACTTATAGATCTTCATACAGAAAGAAAGTAACATGGGACAAAATCTTCTACCACAATAAAACACTCTCGATTTACCAAGTCACATAATCAACACCGACTAATTAACATAAAATTGAAGGTGTCGTACTGCACGACCACCGAGTAAAGTTACTTGGGAAATGTGTATGTTTATTCGAGTAGGCATAAACAATGAGTAGTAGAGAACTTTGTTTTTTTTTTCCTGTGGCATTTGAAGACAGCTTAAATGAAAGTGAAATAAATGGTTACTTTCAGAATAACACGATAGAGAGAGGGACAGTGAGTTAATTTCAGTTGCATAAGTTTACCCACTGCTAGGTATAATAAAAAAAAAGTAAAGAATTTCACAAATGACATTCTGGTGTACGTGGGAAAAAATTTCTCAATCAGACTATTTCCTGAAACAGATGGGAAAATTAGCTTAATGATCATGATTTGCGTACATTCTCCGACTGAGACGCGTCCATATTTTAGTAAGTAAACATCCAGCTGTCAAACAAACAGAATCAACAACTTTCCCGATTCTTCCGTCTCTTTCAAAAGTGTAAAACGCCAGAGGTTCCAACCGACTGTGCCCACAACAGTGAACAAGTCAACATGAGCTAAAAATGTCTTCAAATCGCCTCTGGATGAAAGTCAGACGAGGCGAGTGTCACAATAAACCATTCTTGTCTTCCTATCACCGATAACACGTTCTTATGTACATGTATCGAACGCGCACGACATTCGCCGTGAAGCAGCCTTAAGGACTCGTTTTTCGTGTTGAAGTGGAAAGGTTTGGGTGGCTCTTAACTTCGAGGTCTTGAGAGCCGATAGCGGTGAAGCGAGGTGAGTACGGAACAGCGCCGAAATGCAAAGGCGGGGGAAACGGCAGATACCCGAGAAAACCCGCCGACCAATGACATCGTCCTGCACAATTCCCACCTGAGAAAATCCGGGGGGCGATCCCGCCGGGAATCGAACCCTGTTCTTCTTGATGAGGGGCGAACGCTCTATCCGCTGCGTTAACGCGGCCCCTATCCCTATTCTAGTTAAGGGGTATACACAGCGGAAAACTGAAGAAGTAAGCATTGAGAAGCAAGCAGTAGGGTCTTAAAATTCCACTGGCACATTAGTGATGTTACACATCGAGTTCAACTGATATAAACGCATCTTTGTGTGTGATGTATTACATCTAAATGGAAACAGTTGTTTATTTATTAGTTTTTTTTTCCGAAGCAGTTCAGTATAAAGTAACATTGTAGTGCATACTTGTCACAGACATTTAAAATACGTTTATTTAAATGTTTATATTTAGGTGATTGGCTAAGCGGTAAGACTTCCAAAATATTCCCACTGCAGTAAGCCCAAGCAGCTACATTATGTTCGACTAGGTGAGCCAGTGCGTTGGAAAAAATTATACTGCTTTCTCCTAACGACTTGCTAGGTTATTTATTGCTTAAAAACGTTGATTTTTTTTTGTGAAGTAAAATTACATTCTAAAGAAAAGAACATGACAATGGAAGAAAGTGACTTTCAAAAAAGTATAAAACAAGATACAGGAATTTCAAATTCATATAATTTCTCGTACAAATATAAAACCGGCAAAAAAAATTAATGCATTAGGATAAGCTCAAAATATTTGTTCATGCTATTAAAATTTCATAAATTGTATTTGTAGGAAAATTTTTATGCGGTTCGCCCGTAATTTTAAAGATAACATTTTATGTGAAAATAATTCGAAAGTTTAACCCTAATCGCACGTGAACCAAGAGTCTGTTATAGGCTGTTCACGGTAAACTGGGCACTTTTGAAATCCCTGCTTAAGATGTAATTGTATGAGCATTGTGTATTCTTCCACCATTGTGAAATTAACATTGCCATTCATGCGTTTGTTAAGTAAAACTCTGAAATTATTGGAAAATTGAAAAGTTATTAACCTGATGATTTTTACAATTACATGCATGAAAAACACAAATCAAAATTAATTATTTAAATTTTTCACAGATAATTACTTGGAACTTTTAATTTAATGTTAAGACGTGGGACTATTTTCTCTCCATTGTTACCAACTTAACTGAGCGCATGGCACTCGGTGTGGACGTTGAAATGTATGCCGGTAGTCCTTGCATAGCAGTTTTTAGAGGTTGATTTCGAAAGTGCTCACTTTATCGTGAACAGCCTTAACCATATAATATCAGATAAATTGCCCTTAAAGGCAATGTCCACGGAAAAATTTGTTATTTTACATTTGTATCACATACTGTTTAGTAAGTAAACTGTGACTACCTTCCGCTTAGATAATTATTTTTGATAGCATGGTTTTTGCAAACTGACATGCCAAAGTCAAAATCGTACTGTTATGTTAACGTGCAAATAAAATAACTCAAACAATTTGCAGAAAATTGAACAAGGGAAACTGAAAGGCCAGGCCTTAATTTATTTTTAATTCCGCTTAGCGAAAATAATTTTATTAAACTTTAGGGGCAGCGACAAATTCAAAAACTTACAGGTGATGACTACAAGTTGAATGATAATTTGTAAAAATATTGTATAGTATCGTGCCGTGATATTTTTGGGGACATGGTAACTTTTAGACATCACTTGCCATAATTTCCTTATATTCAGCAATTTTTTGAAATTGCAAAACATTTCCTTGTACTATTTTATAAACGTCTTGAAGTATCTCTTGGCACATTATTTCAGTGTGAAGGTAGTCTTCATTACTCGTACATTTAAAAATCAGTTAAGTTGTAATTTTGACAAGTATTAATTCGAAAAGTATGAGCTTAAAAATTAATTTTTTTGCGAGGAAATGCTAATTATTAATAATGTCTAAAGGTTGAACAGTATTTAGTACAAATATAAAGTAAGAAAATATGTTTGTTGCCAACAACCTTAAGGCTCGGTTTCGTCTCTTTTGCATAAATTATTCATTTTAGTGTCATAATTTTAGTTTCAGTGTAATTATTGAGAATTCCTTACTGTAGTAAATTTACAATTTACGAGATGCTTAATATTTTTTAGTTTAATTGTACTACATGTAATTTGGTAGTTATGAAAAGGCAGGAACGTAGTTGATATTAAAATAGATAGAATGTAAAATAGATAGTTTTTATTTCGTGTCTTCTTTGCAGCGTACAGCAAATAGAAGTTTGACTATAGTGGCTTTTTTTTTTTTTTTTTAAGTTTATACTTCGCAAAAACTTAAATCATCAGAAAATGAAATAATCTGGCATAGCGTGTGATACCGAGCCTGGGGGTAGGTAGGGCTTGACGTATCGTCGACAGCGAGGTCAGCAGAGACGGAGCAAGGTGCTTAGAGATTCAGGAACAAGGCAGGGGTCAACCATGGCTTGTATGTAGTGAGGTACCGTCCCAGCATTCGCCTGGAGTGATTTCGGGAAACCGTGGAAAACCGAAATGAGATGGCCGGACCGGGATCCGTAATCAGGTGTTCTCGAATCCGAGTGCGAAAGTTAACCCACTGCGTACAGTTTTCCTTGTCGGTGACGTGGGTCGCTCAGGCTGCCAGCGGCGCACGAGTGAAGACGAGGAAGACTACGTTCTCGCGTGTTCCAGCGGGGAGGAGGGAGAGGAACAACGGTGCCGCGAGGTCGCGTCTGCCACGAAGGTCACGGCCTGGCGAGGGGAATACCCACGTAGCGAGAGGAGGCAGTGCCGCTGCTGTGCTGGGGAGGGGGGCACTGCCGGATAGCTGTTGGTAAACAAGTGTGCCGCGAGTGCTGTATATAAGGTAGCCACTCTCCGACCAGACGACATTCGTCTACCAGAGGAGCCACCATGAAGATGTTCGTCGCAAGGTGAGAGTCCTTATTTTTTACAACAGTTCGTCGGCGACGCGATACTCTGCGACCGTCGCACACATGTCCGTCGATTTTACTACAGTGTGACGTTATTGTTGCGTTTATATGTGTTTACTGCCATCTATCGTCATAAGTGGAAACTAAAATGAGCGAAACTCTAAATGATTAGGCAAACTCTTAAGTTTTCTCTATTTATTTAAATGGTGTTAGTTTTTGGATCCAAACGAAGGAAATAGGAAGTACATCTCTTCAATTCGCTATAGAAATATTGACAGCTAGGAGAGAACAAATGAACACCGGTTATATGTGCATATCTAAATGTTTTCAATTTATAGTATGTGGTACTGGTATTTAATTAAGAAAGTTTCAGTATCTATTTGACTGTTTAAATAATAAGCAAGAATATACGCAGTTTTATCCTTCTTTTTCGTCGCATTTGATTGTCTCAAGTGCGTTTAGAACAAGCTGGCTCACTATCGTCGCTCGCCTCTGGCAGGCTACTCACTTTGTCGCGCTGTCATTTCAGCACAGTTGTAAAAAACAATTCACTTCGCAGAGTCACGTTCGTGCTCCTTGTCGACATCTCTTCCTACTTTCAAAAGGCCATGGGAATCTTGATTATCGGTTTTTCCTACCGGTGTTTTTCACCTAATTGTGGAACCTGAGAGATCACGAGCAATTTGGGCTTAGCCATACAATATTTTACGTGTCTTGGAAATAATTTCAGCTTACCCAGGTTTTAGGTAATACTCAAACATCGACTTCGCCTCAAACTAGAAATCACGGTCCGTAAGCGTAGTTAATTTGCATTTGAAGTGGTGTATGTCCTCGCACTTAAAATACTGGAATTTGGATAACATTGGACGGACAGGTTTTAAGGCCCGAAGGCCAGCACACCCTCCATCCTCCCGCACTGCATCTGTACTCTGATGAGTAAAGCAGTGCACGGCACTTTCTCCTCTTGGTCTCTTCGGGCCATTCACTTTCCTTATCTTGCCGTAACACGGTATTCTACCGGTTTTCTCATTTAAAACCTGTCCTCCTCGCCAATTTAAAGTACTCCGAATTTTGCTCGTTAAAGTCTTTACCTGCAACATTGGACGGACAACACGAATCTAAGTAAATTGCACCAAATTACATGTAAAAAAAATTGTTATTTTGACTTGAATACTCGCACAGCTTTACACATGGCCGCGTGTCCATACGGCAATCTCTGTGTTGCACTTTTATTTACGAGATTCACATCAAACACGCCATGTGATTATTCTGAAATTGCTTACTAAATTGTGTTTACAAACTCTCCTCTTAACAGTTTCCATTTTTCAAAGACAATTTATCATACTTTCTAAGAAATAATTGTGAAATAAATAAAATTTTATTGATAAAAGTAATCCTAATAAATCACAGTGAACTATTTAATTTTTATCGATGCGCTTTATCGTGGTATATTCTCATACCTTTCAAGATACCTCGATTTAACCTCTCAAGGCTTATGAAATACCTAATCGTTGTAACACTGAACGTACCTATCTACATCTACATTATCCGTAATTAAAATATACATTTAAAAAAACTAAATGAGTAAGATCAGAATACTCTGAACTGCATAAGTGGCAACCACTTTTTATTAAATGTGTCCATTACACGAATAAATATGTATAATAAGATATCTAAAGGTGGCCACAGTTATATTAATTATAACTTTTCATTGACAGCTACACATTTCAACTTAATTTAGCCCGTAACAAGTGGAACTCAAGATAAAATTATGAAATATGAATTGTTAAATATATTGTTACATAACCGGGATATTTTCCTGAATATAAAGAAAATTTGTAGCCTACCTACCAGTTATTTTCATCACTTTTAAAAAAATGACTTATTAGTTTATGCACTACAAATATATTATTCTATTCTCGCAATTAGCATAGCATAGGTATGGAAGTAAAGTGTTTAAAACTGCGTAAATACTACTTCCATACAATGTGAACATGTATTTATTAAAACAAAAATTATAACGGCCACGCCAAATCCATGCACTGGTGGCCATGTATTACTGCAATTGCCACGAAAACGAATATCAACAAACCAAACATTCGGTTCCTATTGGCTGCACGTACTCTGAAGAGTTGGAAGCTGTCCAGCCTTCTTGTGTGTATCCGTAAGTTGTCCGCGCCTGCACGCGCCTCGTTGCAGACTGAACACGGAGTGCGTTACGTCTTCCGCTTCCGTGGTCCTTGTCCGCGGCATTGTAGAGCGCGCCTGAAAGCTGGTGTCGCGTTATAGATTACGCTGTCAGTCGTAGTTCGTATAACCCACGTGACTGGTGTCATCGACATGCATTCCTCACTGGAGTCAGGGATCGAAAACCTCCGTAGCAAATGCTGCACACAAACTATAATAATCTTCGGCTCGCCAGCGGCGTTGTAAATATGGCTGCCGTCCATTGAGATATTGGTTGTGGCACTTATTGGCCGAGAAGCTGAACTGTAGCACGTGTAAAAGCTCTGGAGCCAAAATAAATTAAAAGAGGACCGCTATCCATTTGTCAGGGAAATTAACTTGGCAACGTATAGCAATACATTTCCCTTACAGACGTTAGGGAAATTTTTCTTTTGCTGCCTTATTAATTTTCTCCTTGCAGTGTGGATGTGCTAGGATCTCTTGGCGGTAAGGTGATTCAGTAACTAAAGTAATAGAGGTGATACATGGTTTGTGGAATATTTATGAAGAGCCTATGAGCTCGCCGGCTTGCTATTCTTGGGGTTATTTATTTATTAAGTTCAGGTGCTCGTTGATCACATTAATTATTCACGTCACACATTGAATTACTAACCAGTTTAAGGAAAATATGACTTTTGGCGTTAGTGCTGTGACTTTATGTATTTATCCTCAATATAGTCTATCTTCGATTCGATTCAGTTCTCTAGACGTATATTATTGGTTAAACATGGACTTTGCTTATTCTTTGCTGCTGTTGACCGATTGAAGAGCAAAAACCTAACTCATTATCGGCTCTCAAGACCTCGCTGTTAAGAGCCGCCTAAATCTCTCCACTCAGTCACATAACTCGTTCACAGAACTGGAAAATCTGTGCGAAATGTTCGACTACACGAGGCTATAATGCTTGCCTCGTTGGTAATAAATAAGACACCACGGTACAGGTAACGTGCGCGTTCAGGGACGTAGCTTAACACCACCACAGACTCCGCAATTCAAGAGGGTGCGGGTGGGAAGCTGAAAGCTAGGGGCCCTCAAATGTTGTCTATGTGTTCTTCTTTTAAAACGTGTGCACAGCACAGGGCAGGATTCACCACTCAACGAGCAGTTTACGTTACTGGTGTTGTGTTCTCATTTATGATCCCCCTCATAATTTCACGCGTACTGATGTCGGAAATAGCTGACGACGATCTTAAACAATGAACGAATCCGGATTAAAGTAGGACACTAAATTAAAATGGTTAACAATGATAATGTCTAATGGCATATTTTAAGTAATATTTGTGATTTCTTAATAAAATTAGTAAATTTCATTTTACTTTGTTCTAGGTTGCAGTCGTCTTTGAACATGTATTTATTACATTAACCTATTCCTTTTCCGTTTTAATCACTCAGTTTATTCATTTCAGCTGTATTTAGGATTGGAGAAATTATTTTCGTAAAACTATATTCAGAGTTGTGATACAAGTTAATACATTTGTTGTACAAAACTCTTTAATGTTTAATGGAAGGGGGCCCAAAACACATTTTGCTTGGGGGTTCGACTTATACTTTTGCCAGTGTGTATGTTGAATCGACATGGTGTGTCGCTCAGACTGAGAGACACGCTACCATGTGAAACTCTGCAAATAACTGCTGATTATTGGCAATTCCCGTGCCGCATAATGCCGACCTGAAATCACGATCGAGGCGAGTGATTGAAACCTGAGAAATGCCACGGTTTTAATTTTACATGAGATCTTGAAATGTGACTTCGTCCATCTGAAGAAAAAACATCAGTAACTAGGTGATTTTTGTTTGTAAGCCATGATGTCATTCGTAAAGTGAGGTGCATATCTCGCAACTTTATTCCACACTTATATCGCGCACCATGCAATATTATATTGCAACAAGTGGTCTTGCCTACCAGGACAAATGATTTTCTCTTATTTAAATGACCGCTTTGGATCTAATCATTGTGCCATTTATTAGGTATACCAGTACGTATAAGTAAGATCAAATACTTATTCAGGAGCCTCCTTTCTTTGAACGAACATATTCATAACTGGCATTCTCCGTATATTTATGGGGAAGCTTGCGTCTGACGACAAAAGGATAAAATAAGCCAAAGCGCCTCATTCTGCGAATCCAATTATGCAGTATTGTCATAATTTCTCGTTTCCTTGGTTTTGTGCCTCAGAAGTGGAAAATATGTTCCGGTAGACGGGCGCTTTAACTAACAGCGAATAAACTATTTTCGCGAGACCATATCGGACACAAAGGATAGTTTTTGTAATGATAAGTTTTATTCTACTCAGTCTGAGAAGTTCAAAAGTGGTAGTTTGGAAAATAAAAATGTTCGCCGCAAGGTAGCAGTGATGTTGCGTGGGTACCGGATTTTCTTATTTGTGCGTAACAAAAATGGAATATTTAAAGTTATAAAATAAAAGTAACTGTGAAAAAACTACTAATTTGTATTTAGTTAGAACCTGCGTAAAGAATAAACTTTTAAAATACTAGAGTGAAAATTTGAATAAATACAATACAAAACGTCCTCGTGTTGTTTAATATTCGGTAGTAAAACTGAATTCAGCAAAATGTTGGCTTACACAATTACTTCATTTAAATGTAACAAGTGAGTCGAAAAAATTTTTTGATGACAGCTATAATTATTTCGCTCTTAAATTTGTAAGATTGTATTTAAAATAAATAACTTGTTCAATGCCAAAGACATGCTAACATTATGTTGCTTGTACAGAAGTGTGTTTGCGGAACTGCTCTGTTGTCACTTCTTAGCTAATTTTTTTTTCTGTGTGTACAAAGGACTGTGGAGTATGTATTTTTTGGGGTCGTCCTGTAACAAAAAATAGTAAGTAATATCTTCAGGGGGGCATGAACAAGCGGGTACAGTGATACATTGTACCCCTTCAAATTTTGTAGCTGGGGTACAGCATAGAATTTGTACCCTCCCCCGTCCAAAATATATTATTGCCATGCTCGTAAGTTTCTCAGTATGACGTGCAACAATAGGAATCTTAACTACAGCAGAATTTGATGACTTGCTGTATTGAAGCAGAAAATTTCCCGTATCCTTTTAACGAATGAGTGAGGTATAAATGACCAAATAATGAAATTCTGATCGTTAGAACTAAAAAATTTGACATATGAAGGATCTCTCGGATATTTTTTACTTTCCGCTGCCGATTTCCAGCGGTATTTTCACACTGTTGTCTGTTTTTTCCTTTGAATCTGGTCCGAACATGTATCCCCCTTATATAAATATGTTACAGCGCCACTGAACCTCATGTGTGTGTGTTGTGTGTGGCAGTTTGGTCTTGGGAGCGGTGCTGGCCGGCCTGTGCTCAGGCATGCCGGCCGACTTGGAGCCGGAGTTCTGGTTCTCGACGTCGGTGCACCCTGATGGCCCGCCTGGAGCCAGGACACGCCGGGCCAGCGGCAGTGGGCCTGAGAGGCCGCTAAACCCCGTGCACGTCCCGTCAAGCGTCTGCGTGAGCATGAGTCCCTCGATGGGACACAACTCCAGTTCCCAGAACACATCCGCCCCCTACACCTACACCTTCGAGAGGACTAGCATTCACCCCGGCGACGTTCTCAACCGTGAGTACCCCTCCCCCTTACTTCCTATGCATTACTTGTGCATTAGTCTTGCATTAAAAAGAAAATTATGGAACAAAATTTTAAAAAATAATTTTAAGTAGTAGGAAATAGCTGATTCTGGAGTATCGTCGATGGGGCCGCTATTCTGGTAATACGGTCGGCGGCCGCGTTTACGATTTTCTAACTTACACGGTAAAACTTGCAGCTTATGCTAGGTGAAGTTGAAATGTCAATGTGTGAGTTGTGAACTTGTCCAGACAAAGCAGCAACCTTGGAACAATATATAATAGTGTAATAAAGATTTTAAATAAAAATTTATTTTCAAAAAAATTAAAAATTAAAAAATAATGATTTTAAAACATAAATAATGACTTCATAAATGAATAAAACGTGTCAAAAGTAACATAATAATGTAATCCACACAAACCAACCTAACTTTTCCTAACCTAGCATACATCAAAGCAATAATTCTTCCATTAAAACCGTGATTCACACTAGTGTTATTTGTGCATCCGAGGTAGGAATAGGATCTAAGTGCATCTCAGGGCTTGGCTCCATATGCCCCCAGAGGAAGGAGTTCATACAAGGAGGCATGCATCGCGGCAGAGAGGGACTGGGTAGCCATGGTAGTAATTGGGGCCGTGACTTACTCCCTGAGTGTACTTATAGCATGACCTATAACTCGAAAAAAGGGAAAATCAGCACATGCACTGTCAAAACCTTCTCGACTGAATAGAAAGAAGTTCAACTTTTTCATCCCATGATACAAAGTGCTACAGTAGGAAGATGGGTAAGAACCATGCTCTTTATTAATGGGGTCGGGACAGATGGTGGATACACGCCCGCTTTCCTTCTCCTAAGTCTCGGTAAAAACCTACATTATTGTCACAGATCTGTAAGTGACAGTTATAATAATCTACTCGTGACAAATCTGTTATTTTTTGTCACCATGACTGGCGATAAAGATACGCAGTAGTACATTGAAAATGTGTTTTCTTTCTTAAAATGTTTCCATACAAAATATGTACTGACTTTTTTTATTTCGCCTGAGTGAACAGTGCATAAAACCCATCATAAATAGCCCAACATGTCATTCAAAACAGTATTTAAATAAATTAATTAATACTATTATAACATTCCGCATGCTGCAAGATTAAAATTTTAATAGAGTAATTTTTTTTTAATACATTAATTTTTTTGGATCGGGTACTTCAGCGAAAACAGTTTACATCAGATTTAAACATCCCTTTGTCAAAATTTGGTCGTTTCCT
Source organism: Clitarchus hookeri (assembly GCA_002778355.1). Taxonomy (NCBI): domain Eukaryota; kingdom Metazoa; phylum Arthropoda; class Insecta; order Phasmatodea; family Phasmatidae; genus Clitarchus; species Clitarchus hookeri. The sequence goes on along the minus strand of NQII01002235.1, from coordinate 244,128 downwards.
TTCAATAAAAAATTTGTATTGCTTTCGTGATAGTGGAATGGGCTGAAAAAACAGTAATTAGTAGAAATAATTTCACAAATTGCAATTATCAAAGAAGTCGTTTATTGAAGTGAAATGATCTCAAGCTTCACTGGCACTCCATTAACACAATATTTTATTTGCTTAAAGAATACCAAAACTCTTCACTTGATATTTTACAAATCTGTAACTTGAGCCCACCGCTTTGTCGTTTTATTTTTTGAACTTGTACAACACGACGGGAGTAGGAGTGGCATAAAATATGAGGGGCTGTATAAAAAGTTGATTCAGTTGGATAGTTTTTATTTTTATTTAATGGATGCTCTCCACCGTACACATTTCAACATCCGGAGAAATTATTTACCATTTCTCTGTGATTAAATAAAACAGTTATTTAAACTTTATCTGTGACTTATGTTTATCAAATATTTTAATTTTCGGAACAGATCACGATAATTATGTAAGGTGTATGGAGCTGTTTCACTGTGAGATGTAACAGATTCGTTCCATAATAGTTCTTTTTGCGATTGCTGTAGCAGCGATTCGTGATTGTCACCGTGACTTCCTGTAGTGACAGCTAGTGCGACCGCGCATGCGCCAAGAGACGCGGCAGAAGGCTTCGTGAATTCGTTACCGTGAGTTCAGGTAACAAGCTACTGTAGCGGCAGTGACTTGAGGCTATCAGTGACAAAGTCACAGTACATGGCACTCGTCCAACCCCTACCTTTTCCCGTCCAAAAGTTCCTACACTATAAATTATTTGTAAATTTAACAGAGAAATCCGCCTGTTAAATTTAAAATAATAATGGCTGTAATTAAGTATATCTCCTTTTTTCTTCTGCTTTTAATTTAACTAAACCTACTTTTTTCAGTTCGAATAAAGAACTTAAATACTGTTCTTAGGAAACTTTTAGCAAATAACTGCATATTTAGAAATAATCTGTTTTCGTTTTTATTTTCCTGGTATATCAAAGAAAATACACTTAAAAACACTTCCAGCATCTATAAAGAAATTATCACACACGCGCACACACACACACGCACTATAACAGTGGATATATCAGCAAGAAATTCGATACAGCATCTGCGTATTAGCCAGATTATTTTTAAAAAGAGTCATTGATATATTACGTAGGTCAGAAATCTATGCAAATGTAATAAACACGTTCCCCCATTTAGTACTCTGGAAAAAATATTTCTTGCTAAATTCTTGGTGTTATGACATATAAAACTACAAATATAGGAATGTTACTGTATAAAGTCGGGGACTTTGCTACGTATTTTAAATGTGTCCGCGGTGGTTTAGTGGCCAAACTAATCACCTCTCACAAAGGCGAACCGATTTATATTTCCGGCGAGATCATCGAGATATTCTCAAGTGGGAAACGTGGCGGGCGTTGCCGCTTCTCCATCCACGCCTCATTTCGCTCTCACCGGCGCCAAAACTTCTCAACTCAGCTACACATTTGACTATCCTTGACAAATGTAAGGAAGCTACGTTGGATACACAGGCAAAAGCGTTACCATTCGTACTAATTCGGTATAGGCTGTTCACGGTAAACTGAGCACTTTTGAAAGCACTGCTGAAGACCTACTTGTATGCACATTGTGTATTATTCCACCATATGTAAAATTAACATTGCCATGGACCTGATTACTTTATACATGCATCAATAAAATGAAACAGAGGAATTGTTGAAAAAGTATTTTATAAATGTTCTAATACTTAAGAGTTATATATATATATAAAAATAGACAGAAAGAAAAATAAATAATTTCAATATTCACAAAAAAAAACATAGCACTTTTAATTAAACCTGAAGACATGGAACTCCGTCGTTGCCAACTTTACTGAGACCATGCCAGTCAGTGTTCCCGTTAATATATATATACAGGTTGGGGCACTGACCATTTTTTCAAAGGTTGATTTCGAAAGTGCTCAGATAAACGTGAACGGCCTTAATTTGATAGACGTGTGATACATTTCTTATAGTGTAAGGTCACGTTCCTACGACCTACTTCTAGACGGCTCTTACTTTTTTTTGCAGTGAGGGTGTCGGGCACGGAGCCATTCAAAGGGATCTACATCCAGGCCAGAGACGAGAACGAAGAGCCCGTCGGCACCTTCCTGGAGCACGATAACTCGGCTGTGGTTATCTCAGACTGCGCGCCAAACGAGAACGTGAGTATCTCGTCCTCACCATACACCAAAGATAAGGTAGGCTGGTTAATAGGGCCACCTGTTTTTCGCGAAAATATTTCAGCACAAGTTGTGTTGCGAAATAATTCAGATCAGAGCCACTTTAGTGATTGGATGATTTGAACTGCTGCGCGTCTTATCTGTCTTCCCGCGAATCACGGACGGTCAGTTTTGGAGAAACGTAATTCTGATTGGCTCACTCATGTAACGACTCCCTTCACATAAAGACAAGCGAAGCGGCCAGTAACCAAAGGAAGGCTGCAGGTGTGCTAACAGGGTACTGAAGTCCACTTTATCGCATGACTTGTTTTATCTGGGTTTCAAGTTTCGTGGTTTTGCACGGACATGACGTGACAGTCACAGTGGGGTCCGAATCACGTGAACCGGATCGACACGGCGTTCATAAACCGAGTCTTAACGCAACATATACATTTTCCTTTTTCAAAACAGAGGGGCCGCAGTGGTGTAGTGGTTAGGCTACTCGCCTCCCACCAGGCGAACAGGGATCGATTCCCGGTGGGGTCGTTCCCGGCTTTTCGCGTGTGGGAATCGTGTCGGACGATGACGCTGGGTTTTCTCGGGGATCTCCCGTTTCCCCCGCCGTTTCATTCTGGCACTGCTGCATACTCGCCTCGCTTCACCCTCATCGGGTCTCAAGGCCTCGATGTTAAGTGCTGACCAAATCTCTTGACTTAAACTTGTAAGACTCAAAATGTAGATTTTTTTTTATAAGGGCGCTTTGACGTAAACTTACGGTGGAGAAAGCTCATCCATCGTGGAATTGTTTTTACTAATATTCGTAATCGAACTTCATGACCGGACATTAAAAATCGAAGCTTGGAATTGCATTGAGCACAACTTAAAATAAATTTTTTAATTGTGTGAGTTCATTTATATCTGTATTTTTACATGCGGGACAGGAATCATTTAATAATGAGGGTATCTTTGATTGCAGTTATATATTATGCAAAACGAGTAACGGGCGAAAAATGAGTTGTACGATGTTCCCTGTACCTTCGGAGCGCTGCCGCGATTCGCGCAGTACATCATGACGAGAGCGTGGAACGAGTTTTATTATCGCGTAGACGTCGTTCGGGCCGCTCATTGAACATTTATGAATGAATAGTGAACAAATTTCATGGTTCCATGGTAAATTTGATTGGTCAATCAAGGTTTTAGGTTCTTTGGTTTTGATATCATAAACCTTCAAAGTTGCGGTATTCTTCTATACTCAACCTGTAGTTATGGAGGAATATAAATCTAAGAGGGTGGAGATTAATCTCTTTTAAGGGGCGCAAATCTGTTAATACTAACAAGCTTCATTTCGTGACGAAAACGTTTAAAAAATGGTTCAATTTATCTGATGTAAATCGTAATAAACTGAACGTCTTTTTGATTCGCGTAAGCATAAGATTAGTGAGCGTTAACGACGCGATATTGTCTTCGTGCCAGTTGCTGAATGTGCGAGAGTGAAAAGATTGGCGTCGCCCAGCAACAGATATCTCCAGCGCTGACAGGCGTGAAGTAAGGTAGATGCGGATAAGTGATGGAATACTGCGTTCACGGGATACGGCAGTATGCAGAGAATAATCAACAAACGTCAACTTCCACCACACGAATATCTAGAGAGTGAACGCGTGTAATCTAGTGTAATCTGCGCCGTTCTGCATCGTTGGGAGGCGAAAAGTCCTGATAACTACACAACCACGGCCCCCTAGAAAAAAATACGGTTGTAGAAAACAAATATTGTACAAATAAGCAGTCTAGACTCTTAATATAGGGAGAACAATCTTACTGGTTGTTGATACCGCCTATAATATATAGGCAATAGAACTGTGTGCTATGTTCCTTTCTGTACTTGTAACTGCAGCTATGAATATAGTACCTACAGCAGAGCTCACTGCCACGTCTATAGAACATAACCCCGCCTATGGAGAAACTTCAATAATATTTGGATTGTTCCCACGACGAAATTAAATATAATAAACAGAACATTGTGTTTTTGGGACAATAAGTTTCGTTGCAGCTACCATGAAACCAAATTACAGGGACTGTTATGTTTTCATTTTAATATTTGGATTGTTCCCACGACGAAATTAAATATAATAAACAGAACATTGTGTTGTTGGGACAATAAGTTTCGTTGCAGCTACCATGAAACCAAATTACAGGGACCGTTATGTTTTCATTTCTGTGCTGATATTTTTTTTCCCCCAGTTTAGTTGCAGATGGTGACTTGTGTTACGCCCTGTTTCAGAATGCTCTCAGTTACGTCAGCAGGACTGACCTGAATCAACTGGACCTGCAGTGGAGAGCCCCCAACAAGCCCGGGAAGGTGGTCTTCAAGTGAGTTCTGAGTTGCTCATACAAACTTACAAATGTCCCCCCCCCCCTCAATTGCATGAAACCAGGTGGAAGATACTCACGAGTTCCGTCCCATTGTAAATATTGTGGTTACTGATTTATTTTAATATTTTCGATGCAATAATTGTAGAAACTTCTCTATCGTCAAATTGATGACGTGCGAAAATGTTTCTAGTTGTGACAATAAAGCCTCAGAATTAATGCCTAGATAACTAGAGTAATGGTTGAAACTTGAAAGAACTGATTATTTCACTCAAAGTCTGGTTAAAGATTAACACCGAAGCTAATACCTAGAACTGTGAGACGATATTCCAAAATCGTTCAGGAGATTTTCGTTTCTGTCTAAAACTACATACAACATTAAAAAATCGTAATCAGAACTTTAAAAAGTTTTTCGTGTAGTGCATTGTTTAGGATATTCTTCGGCATTGCATGGTAAATATCCATTATCTACTAAACAAATCAATAACAGTAGTGATATTTTGCACCTTTTTTGGCTCACAAATAAAATATTAGTATTTTTCAGAGCAAAATATATATAAATTTGAGAATAAATTTTACATATTGTATGTGATATTACAGTTTTGAAAGGCATCTGCCGAAATAATGCTTCTTTTGAGCTGTTAACGAATTACTGAGCACTTTTGAAAACCCTACTGAGGATCTACTTTTTGTCCTATTTCATATTCTTCTGTCATTTGTAAAATCAACACTGCCACGGGCTTCATATCTTTATTCACGCGCCATACAAATTTCTCCATGCAATCTTAAGGAATGGTCACCTGTTAATAACATTCAAATGCCTGCTCTAATGTTCATAAAACAAGAATCGCTCTCTTCGCTGTCATTAAAATTAAACATCACAATCGCCATATAACGTCAAGTCTTAGACCTATTTTTAATATTTCGCTGCCAAATGCCAACTTAAATTGGAGCCTGTGCTGTAGTGTGTTCTGTAGCATATGTGTAGTTATGGGCAGTAATTTTTTAAAAAGTGTTTTCAAAAGTACTCACTTAATGCTGAACAATCTATGACAATTATAACAATGTATTGTCTCGTTCGTACAACATCTCACGTCAGTTAAGGAAATAGTAGTCTATAATTTCTGCGGGCATACTAGGTTTATTTTGTTACATTAAAAATGTTATATAAACAGCTTTAATGCACTTCCACGGTAATATTTAATCATGACGCAAGAAATAAATACTTTCTTGCCTCGGTGTACTTTGGGTTGATGTAACGAAATCCTGCGAGTGGCGTCGTTAGCTCCGCAGTTTACGGTACACGAAGAATGGACAAGTACAGAGAAACGAAATGGCGAAGCTGTTCGTTTGAATTGGGCGTGCACACTCTCTGATTGGCTGCACGGGTGTCCAGGAACAGCCCTTGTGTCCGATTCGCTTGCTGCGTGCTGCGGGACGGTCTCCTATTGGCTGTGTGCTGTCGCCCGGAAAGTAAGCCAAGCCGCTGATCTGTGTTCTTCTGCTCTCTGAGGTGGTGCTGTGGGCTGTTCACGGAGAACTGGGCACTTTTGAAAGCCCTGCGGAAGATATAATGGTATGCGCATTGTGTATTCTTCCAGCACATGTGGACCTGTGGTCACTTTGTTCACGCGTCGTACAAGCGAAAATGTGGAATTATCAGACAAATAAACATTTTACAGATTTGCTCATTCTTGCATGTTATGCATTAAAAATAGACGGCAAAACAAATCACTTTAACATACACAAATGTTTACCTTAACACTTTTAGTTCAACGTTAAGAAATGGAACTATTTCCCCTTCATCGTTACCGACATTACTGGGCGCGTGCCAGTCACTGTGACCGTTAGAATATATGCAGGTAGGGACAGTGACATTTTTCAAAGGTTGATTTCAAAAGTGCTCAGTTAACCTTGAACAACCTTTACCAGCCCCAGCTTGCACTTTGGATAAGTTATTTCAATCAGTATAATTATTTATCTTAGTCTTCCTTTAATGAGCTGAAGATAATCAACTGGCGAATCAGTAATGCACTTTGGTTTTACTGCGAGGTCAGTGCGATTCACAATAAATAAGTAGAAATGACTGTTTAACAAGTGAACACCAGCAACTAAAATGATCAATACAAATTTTACAGCTTCAAGTGGAGCAGTTTCAACAGATACGCAGTCAAATTCGCTGGCACGGAGAAGTTTGAACTATTTGTAATGCAGAGTGTAGTGCGTAGGTTCACACGCCTTCGGCATAAACACGCCCGCCTTTACCTGCTGCTTCGCTCTGCAGTCGTTCTCCGCCCCTCGAGGCCTGGCGTCTGACGCAAGTAGCGCGTCACGTCACTCTGCTAGGTTCTTCCTTTGATGTCTTCGGGAAGGTCTCGTTCTACGTGAATTTCCCAAGTATAAAATCAAGAACTGAGTTTGCACTACTCAATACATTTCAATAGGATATGTTTTGTTGACTACATATTGAAATAAGCAAGACAATCACATACAGAGAGGGTGTGAATTAAACTTTCTGCTGAGGGGGGAACTGTTATTTGTTGATTACATAGGTATATGTCAAGCGAGATAACCCAAGGTATTTGTTTATGTTGTAATTTTTTTCATTTGTACAGAATTTATTGTTATGGCTGCAGAAAAAAATGGATTTGGTATACAATTATTTTAAAAATATTAAGTGTAACGTTTTATTATTCGAGGAAAATGTCATCGCATGCAATGTGTGAAAGTTGAACAATGTTTGGGACAATTATAAAATAATAATTTTTTTTTTTCATTAAAAGAAGAAAAAATGATCGAATCCAGTGCTGTGGAGCATCAGCCATTGAACAACGAGCTGAGGCTCGAGTACACAATAGCACAAAGTACTTAAGAATACAGAGATATTGGAAACTCCAGCCGCACACGCCAGCAAAATGACATCACTGGCCAGCAACATGCATTTTTATATCTTAATTTTTAAATACAAACACTTGTATACTAATAAAATGATTTAACCAGTTTGAATTTCAAGGAAATTGCAATACAGATTGGTTAGAGAATTTATACGAACATCTCAAATCAATTGCGTACTGAACAAGTTTTCTAACCTCCAATCTTATCCACGTTATTTATGACAGTCGTGTTGGCAGGAAAGTAGTCCAGTGTTGGGACACGGAGACTGATATTGCGCAGCTAGCGTGATCACTCTACCCCACATTCACACTACGGATTTTCCAGTTGGTAGCAGCTCATTCACGGCATTCAGTGAGAGCATTTCACTTATTTATGTCACTATTCCAGGTTTAGGGTGTGTACGCTGATGAAAACGGGAATCGTTCATAGGGAAAGGTTGGAAATTATGCATTAGAAAAACATATTACAGTTTTTCCAACGATTTTATTCATTACTTTAATTATTTCTACTTATTTCCTTTTACTCTATAAACTTGGTGCTCATTTGTCAGTAGCCTAAGTACACTTGATTTCACGTGGAATTTCATACCGTCGCCAGCTAACATGTGTGTATTTTTACAGATGTACGTTCGTGAAGAGTTTCAAAATATTCTGGGACCGAGTGATGTCGGAAGAAATCAATATACAGGTAAGCGAAAACAGACTCCGGCAGCATGCCTCTCTCCTTAAGCTACCTTACCACATGACTTTAGCGTACTTCACACGACCAAATGTTTCTTCCAATCAGATTCAATTTCTTATCGAGTTTAGTATCTCGAATCATACATGATGTAACTTTGGCGTCGTAGTAGATGTCGTTTCGACCAGGAGCTAAAGGTTTAGGATTCCTTCAACGTATTTACCTTTGAACGGATTATACGTCATGTTGATTTCTGTATTTTCGTTAATAAAAGTAAATTGATAATTATCGACATGAAAATTTTGCGTTATAACACACCAACACAGAATTATTTAGATTTTAATTTACAACTAGCTTTTGTACGACGTAAATACAGAATATTGCAAGTAGCTTTTTAAACTTATTTTATTTTTGTGAAATGTCAGGATTTCAGTCGCGCAGCTGATTTTACGTTGGTTCAGTTAACACATGAGGAATGAATTTCAAGTAACACTTTTATATGTTATCCTTTTATACTTTTGGGTCTGTCATAGCGAGCAAATAAATGTCAAAAAATACAGGTGGATCAATATGATCCCTAGACTGTGCAGAAAACTGCTGAAAACCGAGTTCACTCATTAAGAACATAGTAACTTTATTTAATGTTATTATTTTATACTACATTATCAAAAGCGTTTTATCTTTAGTCAAAAACAATTCCTGTATGTGGCTATTGCAAAATATTTTGCTAGCTAAACCAAATTTGGAATTCGTAAAACTTGATTTCGTTCGCCTATCAATGCATAAATTTTCCAGCGTATAGGAAGCAAGTTATTAAGTCTGTCTGGCGTAACATTTTTTATAAAAAATTTTAAAAGGAGTTTATAATCAGTTACTAAACTACGTGTTACAGATCATACCACTTCATATCTTTCAAGATATAATTTATTTAACCTTTACACTCTGTATATTTTGTCCGCCAAAAAAAATGCCTTCCTAACTATTAAACGCAAATGTTTTGTAGACACGTTATCAAAATGGAAATTAAATTTACGTAATGAATCTGATTTGATATTATTCACATTATTTACGATTTTGTAACAGTGAATACTGCTAGTTATATCGTTACACTTAATGTATTACTCACCAATAATCATGTATTTTGTGACATTTTTGTACATAAGTTTCATTTTTCTGATTTCAGTAGGCTGAGTGAGCACCGAGCTATCTTCCCAGCTGCACGGAGCACATCCTGAAGCATAAAAAAGACAATGCATTTGAGAAGGCATTTGTGTAATTTCGCAGTCTGCCGCCTACGATAGTGAAACTTATGTGGCTGTGTATATTCAGTGATAATTGAAAAATGAAGCAGGTTGAATGCATAGTAGCGAGTAGTGGCACGTTTTATACATATCTGTATGACAAAATAAATTTTATATGATGTTATATATTAGTCGTGTGATGAAATAAATGTTATTTTACTTTTCGAGTTTGTGTATTGATAAAATTAGCAGAACGTCATTTTAGATTTGATTCCTTTGTTGAAAAAAATACTAAAATTGTAAGTTTCCCGCCCGGATTTTTGCACGTGGGAAGCATGCTGGACTATGCTGCTGGTGCACGGGTTTTCTTTGGGATCTCCCGTTTCCCCCACCCTTGCATTCCGGCACTACTCCAACTTGATTCACTCTCATCGGCTCTCCAGACCCTGATGTTAAGAGCCGTCCAAACCTCTCTACTCAACTTCACTCGAAATTCTGAAACGTAGTGGTTCCTTCAGCCACGTGCAAAGTTACTGTCAGTTACAGGGATGATCACTTCACTCACATGCAAAGTAACTGCCAGTTATAGGGATAATTACTTCACTCGCATGCAAAGTAACTGCCAGTTACAGAGATAACTACTGCACTCGCATGCAAAGTTACTGCCAGTTACAGGGAACATGGCTGCCACAAACCACCAAGCGTTAGTATATAACATTGAATCGCCGAAGAGAAAACGTAACTGAAATAGTTTTTGGGGCGTTAAGATGCCACAGACTGAAAGCCGTTTTCAATCGGTATGTGCCAGTGTATTTCAGTCATCTTACATTCCTGTCTAACCAAGGAGAATCGCTAGGAACATCGATTTCTTTAATCGTTCTTGTTAACTACAAATATAGTTTTCCCTCAAGTCCATACAAAAATTACTAAATACATAGAATGTATAGATGGCAATCAGTAAAAATTACGGCCTCGTAAAGAAATACTTCATCTTATGCTATTTATCTTGCTTATAATGAGTGAGTGCGAACATTTCTTGACAATATTGAACACGTGAACTCTGATAGAAGGGCACGACCTTGAAAACTAGGATTTCAAATTCGTTATATGCACAATTTCAGAACATACTGTTTCCTCAAGCATCGTTCACTTGGACATATTATACGAAGGCAACGTTTACTCTTCTTCTAATGTATACATCCACGGATAACACATTTTTGTCGGTTAATAACATGGCACCCTCTAATTTCCTAGTTACGGTTGATGTTATTACCCCCAAATTTTTCACAGACGGCAGAATTAATTCAGGCCAAACCTATTTGCGAATTTTTTTTTACGTTTCACATAGTGTCTGGCATTTTGCAAATAATTAATTTTTGTTTCCCTTAATTTTCAAGGACGCCTCTCTCCCTTAATAATCATAGGTCGTATTACGTTTTCTGCCTCATTTTCCATAACGAATCGCCTCACAAATTTCCACCTGGATTTCAGGATCATTTTGTACAATAAGTGGGCTCTTGTCCTTTGTTTCGGGGGGTGAATTTGTTTGATTTAAAAGCACGTAATCTAAAATCGGTAGTCTGCCTAGGTTCCACATGAAACTGCAATGATGAAAGTTAGGTAACGCCAAATTACTCAAAATATATCTGCAGTTGATTCCGCAGTACACTGCAGGAACAGCGCTTAATAAAACTGTCGTTACATAATTAGTTCAAAATGTGTTTCCTCTTGGCGATGAGCCACTTGGGACATGGCAGCCACGCGTGTTCTTGTAGAGAGTGTCTGCCAGCGCCACCTTCATCTGCAGCTGTCGACTGCTGCAACACACATGCTACTATTTTATTAGCAATTGTTTTTAGCGCCTCCGCACAGAGAAGATGCTTTAGTAGGGCAACATTGAATATTCAAGAACTAGGAAGGAACCGGCCAGGGCCTGTAAGTACTACGGAAACACCCCAGCATTCGCTTGGAGCAGGACAGCGAGTCGAACCCAGGTTCTCCCGAACGCGATGCCAGTTTTACACCACTGCGTCACATCGTGAATGATAATTATAGCAATAACGTTCCAACAAAAGAAGAACCTGGTATGCATACTAAACATTTCTAAGAATAAATATGGAAATAAAACGTTTTTTTTTTGTATTGTTAAAAAACTACCCTTACACTATTAATAGCATTAAAAAATTATTTGTAGTGGTAAGTTTTTGCTAACTAAAGGCTTAATAACTGGTAACTCTGACAAGAAAATATATGAAAATAATTATTTTTAAAAAAATACCATGTAAATAAATTAGAAATAAATACAAATATTCGAAAAAAGCTGAAAGTATTACAATTTTCCTAATTAATAACAGGAAAACTAAAGGTATTAGCACCGCTTTAGTGATAAATTTCCTGATTAAACATAAGTGAAGCGAGAAATCCTACTTAAAGCAAAATGTTAACTGAAATTATAAGCATATTTGTTATTGCTGATTCCAGAATGGGGTGAGAAAAAAGAGACGATTTTATCAAGCAAAGCAAGAACGTAAATTTTAAATCAGGCATTTCAGGCGTGCGCAGTTTCTCACCACTAAAGTCAGGTTGTTCTCCTTCTTTGCGTATTTTGCACGTGGTTTAATCCGATTTTACAGTGGCCACTGTCACGCGTTTAGTAGCATTAAATATTGGGCGAAGAAGCCTTCTCCCAATCACAGAACTTCATTAATTCCTAATAACGTTTCTGTACTGTCAGTGTATTGTTTGGTTTCTTGCCTTACTTCCTGATCACATTTTTGGTCAATACTGAAAATTACAGCCACTTTCGGTTAAATCCTGATTTTAAACTGTGAACAAGCTGGTATGTCGGTTGACACACAGTAATACAAAGCACAAACATTGGGAATATAAACCTCAGCCTTCACGGTAGCATGAACGCAGCAACACAAATTAGTCAAAACTGTGCTGCAACTTACCGTCACTGCGACCCCTGACACCAGCAGCCAAGTGCTTCATTCTCCCGGGGCCCAATTTTTTAAACTATCTGAAATATTCCTTTAGAGGAATTACGTCGTTCTGCTATCGGAATGGCTAAAGATAATTTTTGAACACTCGATAGTGGAATTGTGCACCGGAATCGAGCAATAAAGTGTCGAAATGAATCCGACTGCAAGTAACCGTTGGAATCGTCATCCCTTTATAGTTTGCTATATCACAACTTGGAAATAGACAATAGTAGATCGATTTGGCTGATCCGAAGGCAAGGGCTGTGGATCTGCGTATCCGTCGCCATCTTGGATAATGTTACAGCCACATTTTGGATTACATCACAGTCGCCATCTTGGTAGCCAGTAATTCACCATCTTGAATTCCACCATTTTGTTTTTGCACTTTATGCTTTATCGTTTCGTGTTGCCATGCTCTATCTTTCTGTCGTGAATTTTCACGCTCTATCATTCCATGTTTTTTCAAGCTCTCTCATTCCATCTTAGCTGTACGTCATTCCATCTTGTCCGCCATCTTGTTTCTGGCCGCCATATTTATTTTTAATTACTTGCCTTCACATCTGCCGCATGCTGTAGTTTTCTCGTCGTCCGCTAAAGTGCACCACCAATCCATGTAATATTGTTTATTGCTGCTAGAGTGTGCCACCCTATTACTCAACTTTGTTCAACACCGTCATCTTCTTTCCACTTGTCCTTCATCGCCTGCTAGGAGCACTGGTATCGCTCTTACTCAGCTGCCATGTTGGTTTTATAGTTAACCTCTAGGGGCACTGTTTTTTTTTTATTTTGGAGCTTAAAATATTGTGTGGAGGAGGGTGGTACCAAACTGCCTAACCTTGGGTTATTTTTAATTTATTTTATACATATCATATATAAAATATATTTATATATACAAAATTATGTTTAAATTTACGAATTTTTTTATATATAAATGTACAAAATAAAAAAGGAATATTTATAATTTATATACATAGTTATTATCGTGTTTTCTTCTGTGGTGGATGAGAATGTAGAATTTCTCACAGTGCTCCCATATTTTTTATATATATATATGATATGGTAGAAGGCCTTTTTTGAGCAAAAGCTATGCTCTTTACTGTGAAAATAATCGCACTTATATAGAAAAATGACAGTTTCCTTTCTGATACCGTGAAGTCAACATCGATTTGGAAGCACTCTCTCGCCATACCACGAATGTGAATTGTGAATACGAATGCTTGCCTTTGACCACAACGATCATGGATCCACGACGTGTATCGTAACTAACTGGTTGTCGTCAGTGCCCACTCTGCGATCGAATATTCACCTATGCTCAAAATGCTCATCGGCATAGGAGAACGGCCTGTACGAAGAGTCCTTTTCGAGCGATGAAGCATTACGACATTGGCCCCATGCAGCTCATGCAAGGCGATACATTAAAAAACATACCGAGATATTCAAGGATTCGTCTACTGGGAGTCAGTAAGTGTTGCCGCCAATGCCTCTTGCTGCATCGATGGGCACTGATTCGACAGGCGATTATGATGCGACAGTTGATGCTACAGACGGAATGAGCGCAGTAGAGTCGGTTCGCACGAAATGTGCACTTGCAAGACTTAAGCGTGAAAACGATTAACTTCAAAATAAACTGTCTTCGGCTCTAATACTGATGATGACCATGTGACTGTAAGAAGAAAAGTAAACTTGATATTGAGGATGAAACAGGAGGTGAAGACGATCATGAAGACAGTATTGATGATAGTTACTATAAAGGCAGTGATAGTGCTGAAGATAATGCTGATTCTCTCGATGTTCCCGCACATTTCACCAACGAGTTTCCTTCGACAAGTGGTGTGAAGAAAGCAGAAGGTATCGCGAACTCTCGTCACATATTTCCCGAAGACCCGAATTAACTTGTTGATAGACTCAGATATTTGATTGATCTGCAAAAACGCGGGAATCTCTCCAGCATTGTTAAGATATCTTCAATCATCGATGAACTGAAGGATCGGGGATATATTTTATGATGTGATAAATTGCTTTCTTTTTTATTGTAAGGTGCAAAAAAATAATATTTTCAAAATAAAATAATTTTGTTTTAATATTTTGTGCTGTATAATTTTATCCCTCATAACTTTAAAGTGGCACTATGAGCACTCGGCTATTAAAGTAAAGATTCGCATACAGAATGTTAATAAAAACTTTAAGTATAGAGTGGACTGAATACAAAACATTAATTCTGTCGGCATGTACAAATTTGGAGGTAGTTGGTGAACTAATGTAATTTCTATACATGAAAGTGGGGACAAACCGAAGGATTGATCAAAGGATCGATCGAAGGATTGGGATTGATAGAAAGATTGGTGTAGTTTGCTGTGGATTGATGAGGAGGATTGCGAAGGATTGGTGTGCGAATTGTTGTGTGGACTGGTGTGTGTATTGATGTGTGAATTGGTGTGTGGATTGGTGTGTTGATTGATGTGTTGATTGGTTTGGATTGGTGTGTGGATTTGTCTGTGGATTTTTGTGCAGATTGACATATGGATTGGTGTGTGGATTATTGTGGATTCGTGTGTTGATTCGTGTGTAGAATGGTGTGGATTGGTGTGGTTTGGTGTGTGGATTAGTGTGTGGTTTGGTGTCGATTGGTGTGTGTGGTGCCTATTTTGATGCGGATTTATCTGAATATTGCGAAAGACTGATGGATTAATGTTCAAAAAGAACACACTAGATAAGACTGTTTTTCACCCTTGTACATTTTAACTCTTAAGACCTAGCACTATTGATATTTCAATTACGCTTATTATGCCTATGAAAGTGATGATTGATACTGATTCATACAATGAATATAATATGACTTAGGCAGGTAGTTGCTACTCATATGAAGGCTTTGGATAGGTCGCATATACATATATAAAAAAATAATTCTGATTAGTTTACTTTTAACTACATAACTGTCGAGACAATGAATAATTTACGTATTCTGTCATCATATAATAATTAGTCTTTAAGAGAGGAGGCTGAAAATGTATTAACTGAACGAGAGTTTTTTGCATGTTTCCTCAATACTTTACACATAATTTCGGTACAAATAAAAAATTTAAAAAAAAGTGTTTTATTAAAAGTATATTTTCTTAAATCGGTTAATAGATACTGATTTTACATTTTACATATCCTATGTATATTAAACCAATATGGCCGCCACTGTTCTGCCCTCGAAAAACGAGCATCCCAAAACCTTGTGAGGCCAGTCGTATACTGGACAAAGTTCTGTTAGAACCTCCAGAAATGTAAGTTTTTTTTTAAATAAGTTTTAAGTAATAATTTTAAAACATATTTTAAAGAATTATAATAATTTTTTAACATTTTTGGAATTACTTAAACATTTTTTTTAAGTTGTTATACCTTATTTGATATGTTAGAATTTTTGAGTTCAAATTTATTTAAGGTTACGGATTAAGGTCAAGGTCAATCTTCAAGGTTACTTGGATTAAATATGGTGGTTGGGTGACGTCATAACACGGCAGCCGAAAGACCGGAATGACAGAGCATGATGACTGCTTCGGCTACAAACCACGTTATGTGCAAATATTCAAATTTTTTTATTTTTACTTTCAATCTTTTGATTTTTTATTTTTCTTTAATGTCATGATTTTTTTTTTTTTTTTTTGTAATTTTTGGGTTTAAGGTTATAGAATATCATGGGCACAGAGTCAATGTTAAGGTTAAAGGTGAAGGTCAAGGTCAAAGGTGAAGTTCGATGTCACCGACATCCAGCACGGCCTACAATATGGCCGCAGACCGACCGGAATGACAGAGCATGAACGGCTCCAATGCTCCTGTCCCCCATCCCCTTGTCAAAATCCACCATAATGATTATACTGCAAGAAAACCTCTGCAAATGCATAAAGTAGTTAGTAGGCCCTACTGTGAATCAAAACGTAATAAATTTCATTTTGTTTTCTGCTACAGTATAGCAAAGAGTTCTACATATAATTTTTCGTTATGGTTACGGTAAATTAATTAAAATTTAAAAGCCTCTTAAATATATTCTTTATTAATGATAACCCTATCTAGTGTGAATAAGTTTTAACACTTTTACGTATTCTTTTACGGGATACATATTTTCTTTGGCAATAATTAGCGTAAAAATGTCAATACGAATTATTTAAGGAAAAAACAAATATGCATGATAAATAAGAGTTCATTTGTATTACCTATTTCTAACTTCATTTATTATAATATCTGTCAGTTATAGGCATTATCGTCACAGTAGACAGTTTAGTTTTTTTAAGTTAACTGCAGTTGTTTATCCGAGATTATCTACAAATAAATGATAAAATATATATTTGTGTATTTTAAAACAAATTTTACTGATACATTAGATCTAACTTGAATGGTTCAGCTTCAATGACGACACACAATATGCAACAATGCCAAGTTGTAAAATCGGTTCTTCAAAAATCCGATACACTTCGTTCTGACAATTGCTATGCCTGTCTCAGAAATACATATTTTTGGCATTCCGACACTCACTACCGGAATTGAAGTATCTGATCAATCCGCTAGATAATTTATTCCTAAAATTTCAAAAAATAAGCCTCTGTAGGGTGAGGGAAGAAAGAGAACGACGTGACTTTGCGTAATTCACATTTTTTTCCGGAAGCACACTAGCTAGCCTTGATAGAGTATTGGACTGCAGTGGAGAGATTTGGGAGGCTCTTAAATTCGAGGTCTTGAGAGCTGATGAGTTTGAAGTGAGATGAATATGGAGCCGCGCCGGAATGCAAGGTTGGAGGAAAGGGAATTTCCCCGAGAAAACCCACCGACCAGCGGCATCGACCGGCATGACTCACACATGAGAAAATCTGGAAGCTACCCCGGCGGGAATGAAACCCGGTTCGCCTAGGTGGGAGGCGAGTAGTCTAACCACTACACCACCACAGCCCCTTGTAGAGTAGTATATATATAATATTTATTATATAGATACATATATTGAGAGAGAGAGAGAGAGAGAGAGAGAGAGAGAGAGAGAGAGAGAGAGAGAGAGAGAGAGAGGCCCGATCATTTTACCCGCGAAGCACGCATCAGTAGTTGCTCCGAACAGAAAACTAGGAATAACAACCGTCCAGTGGATTACATCACACACAGCCAATAATAACTCTAGCTTCCAGGATCATTTTAGTTGGTGTAAACAAAAAAAAAAATACAAAATGTTTCTTCTTTTGATCTTGAGTGCCGCAACCCGCAACGCGCTCCTGCTTTGCAAGTAACAATCACCACCCGGCGATACATCTTCCGTGAAAAACCACCAAAGCACAGCCGCTCGAGGCAGGATTCTCTCTCTCTCTCTCTCTCACAATATTCCGCAAAGCTTGCTGCAGATTGAAAGAAGATACTTAAGGTGACATAAAAATACATTATGCCATAATTACAGCTAGAATCAATGGAGCCAGATCTCAATGTGTGATGAGAACACTCCGTACAATATGACTGATAATATTTACATTACAATATGTATATGCCAACCACATAATAAAAGGTAAGGAAAATAATTAATTTTTAATTATTTTTAAAAAGTCACAAAGATTCTCTGCGTAATTACCTAATATATCTTGATGTATTTCAAAGCGTTTTCTATTAGCGAGTTTGTTTTAACTTGTATGTTATGATGTTGAAAAAAAGCGATTATGCTTCAACTATGAAATACACTTTTTTTGAGAGAAATTTGGTTATATGTAACAGATAAATGGTAAATATTATTTGGATTCTGTCTCTCTCTGTGTCACTCTTTCTTTCTCTCTTTGTCAAGCAGCAACAGCAGCAACACAATGATTTGTGAAACGATGGAAACGTCCAACACAGCTCCCCAAACTTAATTTTTTCACGGAGAACACGTTATTGTAAATTGTATTTAGACAACTTTAAATTCGATTACCCGTGCAACATACGTCTGTGTGGGCTATTCACGGTAAAGTAAGCACTTATTAAGGCCCTGCTAAAGTTTTCCTATCACCCAATTTCTATATTTTCCACCACTTTTTAATATGAACATTACCATGCAAATAACAAACACTGTATACAATCCTCTATCCTCTAAATTTTATTTCTGAGGCCGCAATAAAATATATTTTTAAGTAGTTAATTTTCTTTGGGAAGACATTAAACGTTCTCACTTTGCCGTGAGCAGCCTATGGACGCTAAAAGACAATTGAATGGTTAGGAACTTCATTTAGGAATCTATTTTGCATGTTTAGGGAAGTGAGTTCGACCTTATTGAGTGTTTATACGCTTAAAAAATTACAGCTACTATAATAGTTATGGGTAACTACTTTTAGATGCACTATTTCAGCGTGTAAAAATTTGCAAGAAACTTATGTGGTTTACTTATGAATCATCGCTTTTTGTCTATACCTTACTTTTTTTCTATTATGTTAAACAAAGAACCGATTTGATACATTCGAATTAGCTTAAGGCTCCCGCCTATGTAGCGCTTTTTTCCACGTTTGAAGCCGATAAGCGCGGGATTTATAAGGGCGACACTGCCATGCGCATTAAGTGCGCCATTGCCGCTAAGCGCGGCAAAAAATGAACCGATGCAATTTAAAATAATGGCCTCGGATACATTGCGATGCAGAGACTTGGCTTGCAGCCTGGTGCCATTAGAGAGTTTAGGTGGCTTCACATTTCTGAGCAGCATAACTGGTGTGCCCACAAGTAGTATAAGCCTGTGGTGTGGGAGACCCGATGGATTTAAAGTGTTCAAAAATTCAATTGGGTAATTAACTGGTTAGTCTGTATTTACCACAGCGTCTATTGAATTGTACACCATACATTTCTCCTTCGAATGATTTCAGTAACATGTCATTTATAACCGCTGCTTGGTCTTGTTTTTTTTTTTACTAGATTGGCTCCTTTACATAACCATTACATAGTCTTGTCCTGTATGTGGACAACATTTGGATAAATTTTTGTTATCAACTCCTGAACTGTAGTCACTACAGTGCACTACTTGTCCGGGATAGCTATCGTGCCGTTTTTTCTGGTTAATCACCGTTTCCTAGTTTGAGCAGGTGGTCGGAAAATTGACTGGCGGACACTTCACATTTCAGATGTAATCTCATATTTTTTGTAAGTTTTAGCACATTAACCGAGGGCAACAAAGAAAATATTTTGAGGCACGCCTTGATTTCATCGGCACGCTCTCCTTTTGGTACTACTGTTAAAGTCTGGTGAAAATCTCCTGTAATCAACACTGTCACACCCCCTCATTAAGTTTTTCTTACTGCTCATGTCCTTGAGAGTTCTATTCAAAGCTCCAATGAATCTCTTGTGCACCATAGTTCTTTCATCCCAGACTAATATTTCAGAGTGTTTCAATACTTCGGCATGATAGCGCCATTTCGAAATGTTGCATATGGGAGTATCTACATTTTTCAAGTTAAGTGGCATCTTAAGGCAGCGCGCGCAGTCCGGCCTTCTTCCAGCAGCGTAGCGGCAATCCCAGAAGACGCGACAACTGAGATGATGCCGCGAGTATTCCTCACTTTCGCCAAGAGAAAGTTGATGAGGTACGTTTTGCCAGTGCCACCTGGAGCATCTAAGAAGGAAATTCGTTCCTCGTTTGCGTATCACTTGTAATTATTTCAGAGTAAACTCACGTTTGCTCATCGGTTAATGAGTCCTCGTTGTTGCTTGCAAACCTCTCTAAGGCTGGTACATAGTAGTTAGTTTCCTTCATGTACTCTCTGTTTTCTAAAGGTTGTAACCTTCTTGGTTGTGGCAAACCGTACTCTTCTAGAGCACGTCCACCTATTGCTAAGGCCACTTTCTCAGTTTCCAATTGGCAATTATTGAACACCTCATATTCTAAGTCCTCTACATGGCCTTCTATATGTCTCTCAATCTGACGTTTAAAGTCTTCTGACAGGTATTCTTTGAATTTATCACACAGACTTAATGGATCTGATACTTGACCAAACACCAACATATTTGTGAAAATCTCTCGTAACATAAACGAGGATTGGCAAAACGAGGCATCTTCAAGTGATGTATTCTAGTGTTTATCGTCTTCAAGTATCACTCAAATTGTGCAAGCAGACTGGGAGGTAGGATGTACCACACCGTTTCCTGTTCTTAATGCTTCAAATGATATTGGGGCACTAGGGTTCATGGAGAAGCATACAGAGATGGTAGCACTCCATATTTTTTGGGTGTACTATGTACTATCTGCCTAAAGCATATTCTTTCATTGCACATGGTAATCCATTGACATCCATTTCTCTTTTCTTCCTTTCAAATCTTCAATTGTTCCAAACGTAGTATGCCAGTACCTCAGTACATAGCACTGTTTTCGTAAAGTTATTTATATGACGTAATTCGAAAAAGGACATGCGTAGTTTTCGGTGAACAGATAACTTTATCGGCGAGGTTTTGTTGGTTAAAATATACCCCTTAGCATTTTCTTGATGAACAGCGAGGCAGAACATGGTGGAAAAGCGCTCATGAAACGGAAACCAAGAATCTGTCAAACAGCCATCAAACTTCTTATATATCTTCCAATGTCGTATATCGTCATTTCATTTTTTTTTTTTTTTTCGTTCTCTGATCAGACCCTTTATCTACATATCTGCTAACATAGTTTATGTATTTCACTGAGTAACAGTTTTCTACATTGAAGTGAGCATTAAAAGTTATTAAAAGGACGGGGTTATAAGGATCCACCACGTGGTTGTCAAGATCTACTCCATCTATGTTTACAGTGAAGCCGCCTTCATCTGAAGAACGTTTTCTGTACTGCAGGTAGCCGTCGTCACCGGTCTTTGTTTTCCTGAGTAGAAGCCTGGGATACATTTTACTGCAAGTGTTATCTTTCATGCATAGCGATTTAAAATTGAAGCTTCCACGAGGGCCATGTATCATGTTAGATTTCATTATTTCGAAAAACTTATTGTCATTTCCGGAATTGGGTTATTCCGTACAAAAAATTTTATTAACAATGTGTGAAGATATACAATGCAGTAGCCATACTAGGTTATGAATATGCGGAATACCACGCCTATGCCATTCCACTGAATACATAAGCATTGTACTTCCACACATATTTTTCCCTTGGTCAATAGATCTATCATTTTTATAACTTTCACATGGAACACCTTAGCAATAACATCGTGACGATCGTGTGACTTCTAACCCGAAAGCTGTTATTTTTTGTGATGTCTTCCCACTGAGGGTTGCATGTAAAAGTAACAAATAGGTCAGGGCGACCATAATGTCGAACATATGTCAGGCATTCGCTCAGTACGTATTTCGGTCCACCGGTCAATGAGGATGGCAGCACTACTTTTGATCCAACTGATCAGCATCAGCATCTTGCCTGCCAATGGTATCCTTAAGATGAATATAAATATCTGTGCGTAAATTTGACTGATTGTTTCTAATAAAATTTAGCTTTTCTGTCTCTATTTTTACATATGCATTAACTAAATATTGACTGAAGGGAGCACAATAGTATCCCAGGTAATTTCCATCCCCTTCCCTAATAATTATACGTTAAGAATAAGAGCTAGCTGCAGAAACTGTCTTTTTCATAGGCCACTCTGTTCTCGGATCACGCTATGGTATGGCAATTTAATAACAATCCTCTTCGTGACAAAACAAAAAATGAATCTTGTAAGGCATTTTAAGATCGATGAATTTTAATTATTAGATTTAAATAGGTACTACGGTATCTCGTCAAAATTGCTGACCTACCATCACCAAAGCAACCGTCCATCACCAAAGCAATTTAATTAGTCGTCGTCTGGGTGTTAAAACGGCCTCTGTAGACTTCAGGCTTTTTTTTCAGCATGGATGACAACTTTTAACGTTTCACATGAGGAATGAATTTGATCAATTGTACTCTTTAAGTCCTTTATGAAAGGATTGATGTCATGCAGAAATGTCTGTATTTCTTTCACTAAAACTGGTTTCAAATCTGGGCAATTGGAGCATCTTACATTTTCTTCTATTTAATTTTCACTGACAAAATATATATATGTAGAAATCGGTATTTATGTCCGGGTCCTGGTAATTAATTTCCAATTAAGTGATAGATCTGCTCCTGAATATTTAAGGATGAAATATAACCTATTTCTGTTGCTTGCTTTGAACAATATGACATAACTTGAAAGTAATTGTTATATTTATGGATATTACCCATAATGTGTATGTGATCGGGGTGCAGATGTATTAACAAACTGCAAAGGTGTTCAGGAGGCCTAGGACTATGTAATGGTTTGATTTGATCCTTTCTGCTACTACAACACATTCCAGGAGTTTCATCCTTCCACTACTACAACACATTCCAGGAGTTTCATCCTTCCACTACTACAACACATTCCAGGAGTTTCATCCTTCCACTACTACAACACATTCCAGGAGTTTCATCCTTCCATTACTACTACACTTTCCAGGAGTTTCATTCTTCCCCTACTACAACACATTCCAGGAGTTGCATCCTTCCACTACTACTACACTTTCCAGGAGTTGCATCCTTCCACTACTACTACACTTTCCAGGAGTTTCATCCTTCCACCACTACAACACATTCCAGGAGTTGCATCCTTCCACTTAAATGCATTACACCACTGATAATCATTACTCATATCGCCAATAGTCACAATACGGTGACTTTCCTATGTATTTCAGGATCGGGTGGCATTCCTTAAAGGTGCTTAGTTTTCCATGTTATTGCTGTTGCACGTATGTTGTATCGAGACTGAGTTGCCCTGTGCGGTTCAGTATGTGCCTGCTGATAATCACCAGCTTCCTTTCTGTGTATGTCTGGATTGTTTTTTGATACTTAGATGCAGCTTTCCAGCGTGCTATAGGGTTAATTTGTGAATATATTTTATGAGGCTGTCTAAGTTGGTTCTTCTTTATTATGTAAGTGTATCTAAACCGAAGTTTCCTTTTTTTTCGAGTTACCATTGAACACTTCATCTGTGATATAGGCGTATGAACATCAGACAGCCTGGAAGAAGAGTCTGTAGAATATGCTGATTGTGAGTCGGAAAAAAATGTAAATATAGAATCAGGTACTTTAATATGCCATGTGGTTATTTTCTTAGCCACAAAATAATTCAATTTTGTTGTAGAATTTATTGCTACCTCGAAACATTGTTCCTAATAAGACAGGCAAGCATCAAAATTACCATTTTATAGAATCTCTGTAAAGTGAGGCGCTTTTCCAGCCAAAATTCCTTACCTCCTTTACATACAGTATATGTTACCATTTCTGTAAACTTCAGGAACAAAATTATATATTCTTCCTGCTCCAACCAACTCACACAATCCACCATATATTGAAGGCTGAATCATATCGGCATAGTACTCGTTTGGTGTGCTGTAGTTGTCACCGCTACTATAATGTGACATAACTTAAAATTAATCGCAGTTATTTATCACAAAATTGACTTTTTTTTCACGCACGCCCATTGCCATTTCTTGTGTGCCGAACATAAAAAATTAATGGACCGAAATATAGAAGCTCCGTCCCCAATAATTCTCACACTGATTTGTCGCGCTATTCACCTGTTAATATTTATCCAACTATTTTTTAAATAAGAATATATATATTGGTACAAACAAAAATGAATCAGATCAATAAACAGCAAAATCAATCCAAAAAACAATACATATTCGAAAAACTATACGTAAGTCAATGGTGTATCGATAAACTTTTAATTGGATCTCGGAGATTTAAAAATTATTTCAACGACAGCGCGATTTGAAATGTACATACTCGCCATCTATCGACAGTCGATAGATTGAGTTGCTTCTGGGACAGAATTCACATAGTCGGATTTTCGGATTACTCGCCTGCGATGGCCATGTTATCGACAAAATGGCCTGTTTCATCCCGAAAATCACTACCGAAATTAATTACTTTACCAAAAATCACTCTTTCACACATAATTTTTTTTTTAATGGAAAAAATTTGGAAAGCTGATTTGAAGATTCTCGAAGCAAGAGCCGAAAAGTCCTAAGACTAGCACTAGGTTTAGAGGCTCATAGTGTAATGAGTCACTTAATATTTCGATTTTTATCAACTTTTTATAATAATTGCCAGAGGTGGCGGTAAGGGGGTGTGGATGTGGTAGATGCAGGATGTTGGTCGGGGAGAGGACCATGTCCGCTGATCCCACCCGATCTGCTGGACCTGGCTAGGAGTCTCGAATCCTCCTCTACTGCTCTGAGGTTTAAGTGTCTCATTCCGCTAAGAGCCACCAATCATCTTGCTCACCTGAGTACTTTTCGTCTCTAGCTTCGAGGAGCTTCAAATCAGCTTTCCTCACTTTAAGATTTTTTTTTTTGTGAAAAAAGAGAATTTTTGGTAAAATAGTTAATTTCGGAAGTGGTTTTTGGGGTGGAAAAGGTCATTTTGTCGAAAACATGGCTGTCCTAGGTCGCGACAACCTGTGATGTCATAGCAGGTGATGAATCCGATAACTGGATTTCGTGAATACTGTCCCAGATGGAACTAAACCTATCTACTATCGACACAATATATTCAATATTGATAAATTACGATATTACAATAATAATTTTGTGTTACATATGAGTAGTTTCTTGGATTGTAGGTTACAGTTTTCTAAACTTAATTATTTATTTCGTAGAATAATTTTACAAAGTTTCTAGTTAATAGACAGGCTTTAATATGGGTGCTTGCTCACATTTCCATTACTCAGGTGTAAGTTGGCGAATTCAGGAGCAAGTTTACGAATTCGTCAACACACCCCTGTCAGCTTGCTCTAGCTGCACTTTTTTATTTTACAATTATTCCTCAAAACAAGTCATAGGTTTCTGCAATACTTTTAAAAGACCGGTTTTCACTTTTTTAAGTACAAAAAATTTCGACATTTTCACACTTGAATTGCAATAATTTCACATAAGTACCTTCAGTATTATTACAATGGAGACTTTCTCTCATAGGTGTCACATTCTTACTGGAAATTCCCGCTCTCCCTGCCTAATAGGAGCACAGAATGACGCTCGAGGTCACAGGGCCGCCAGCCTTCTATCTGTGTTACTGGCTTATTTATTTATAGTTCGTCATCTTACCTCGTTCGTCAGCTTAACCCGGTATCCCCTATCCCTCCCTATTATGCGGGTCAAATTGACCATGAACATTTATCGCAGTAACAATACTGTACATCACCAGTGCCCATTCCCACGGTGTGTTGTCGAGGAAACCATTTATCGTTACTGCTAGAGTTCCTTTTTCGTTTATTTCTCATAGCAATCCACAATACACATCCATGGTTTCAACTGCCATGGCTGCAACTGTTGTACATTTGATGCTCAGTCTATGTCGTATTTCCGATGTGTGGTGCTGTTGATACTGTACAAGCATGGCATCTTTATCTGTATAACAGAAAATAGAGATGAATTTTGTTTACGGAGAATGTGGACGGGCCATCGACAATGTTGTCATCCAATATGCTGAGCCTTTCCCAGACAGGTTGCGGTCCAGCAAGTTGTTTTCCCGAGTTGTGAAGCGGTTTTCTACCGATGGAAGTGTGCAACCTAAAAAAAGTGTGCGTAGAGCAACAATCACTGGAGAAAATAATAAGTGGTTGTGCTAGTTGCGGTGGCCCATAACCCCTATGTATGCACACAAGAAATAGCTTGCGGAAGCGGAATATAGTCACCTAGTGTTTGGAGAATACTAAAGCGTTATAAATTGCATCCCTGCCAGGTGTATATGTATCAAGAACTGCATGGTGATGATTTCCTGAATCGAGTAAAGTTTTGCCAATGGGCACAGCAACAAAAACCACGAAACCCAAATTTCTTTCGTGGGGTACTGTTCTCTGATGAGTCAACAATCACGAACCACGGTTGGGTCAATCGAATCAACATGCATGATTACAGTGTAGAAACCCACATCAAGTTGAACATCAGCATCCATGGAGTGTAAACATTTGGTGTGGTATCATAGGTCACAAGCTCATAGGTCCTTGTTTCTCTTAGGGTTACTTGATCGATAAAAATACAGAAAAGTCTGCAAGACGACCTACCGGCATTGCTGGAAGACCTAAGCTTCGAACAGTGACAGACCATGTGGTTTCAACATGACAGCGTCCAGCACATTACGCAGCAGCACGGATGTTATCAGATCGCGATTACAATGGTCTCTGAGTCGGTATAGGTGGTCCAGTAAATTGGCCAGCCAGATCACCAGACCTTAAGTAACTAGTTTTCTTTTAGTAGGGTTTCCTCAAGAATAAGGTGCCAGCAACCCTCAACAATATGATGAAATGAATCTGAAATGCTTGTGTAGAAACTGATCCATACATGCTTTTCCATTGTGTACAACCATTCGAAACACGGATTACTTTGAATTTGGAGGCCATCATTTCAAGAATATATATTACGCAGCCTGGATGTGAAAGGCAAGAGGACTCACCGAACACAATGAACCAGATGGTTATCTCTATTTTAACAGTATAGATATTTTCCTACAGACACAGTTTTTCTGTGTGTAGTTAACTGAAAAGTCTCTTTCAGAAGTTTCCATTTACATTCTAGGTAAGTCTTGGGGTTTCAGGATGTAAGACAGGGTTGGTTTACTACCCCAGACCAATTAGCCTATCAGTATGGAAACGAGAATTATTTAAAGAAATATTAACATATTTTACTGCCCATGAATTCGTCACCTCCTGGCAGCAGAGCACAAGGCCTTCCTCGAAAGATCTAAAGGAAAATTAGTGGAACCTGCTTACATGGAATCTCTATACAAGGAAAGCCTCTATCTATGATCATAATTTTGCAACCCCATCATTTTTCGTGCAAAGAACTTCATGTGTTGCTTTTTTTACCACTACGTAAGAAGTGTTATTCCCACATCACTTTCTCTTTTACCTCTGCTCATGGAACGAGCTAATGTTATTACCTGTATGTAAGAAAAGTTCGTTACATTCCTTCAGAATCATCTCTACGGAATAGTCTGGAGTCATTGGGGAAAATAAACTTCAACAATTTATAAGAACAATAAATAATTTAGCTATATTTAAGCAGTCAACGCGAAGTTTACATTTGTATCATGAGAGCATATGTTATAATTACAGGGAAACCACTACCACTTACGCTGTTAAAGCTTAATTTAGCATGTACGTAGCAAGATCGGTCCACTGAAACAACGAAAATGAGGACGCCGAGTAATTTAAGTAGCACTTTTTATGGATACATTTTTCTCTATAGGTATTCCCAAGCAATATGTGCTGTTTGTATGTTCGGTTTTCGGTTAATATGACACTTTTGAAATTCTCCTTAAGCCGTGTTCGTAACCGATACAAGCTCGTTATTTATGTTATATCAAATCGACCATGGGGCAACGTTTAGGACCTGAATGTTTGGCGATTTAGGGTTCAAATTTTCAGATTTACTCTAAATCTGAATTAGTGAGGATTTCACTGTTTAATTAATTTAACAGCGCCTGACACAATCAACGGTTACTTTAGTCTATTTAACTAATGAATTAGTACAAAAATGACCGTTTTCCTTCACTTATTGATTTAGTGATATTTCCCACTGATTAATCAAGTATTTTATTTGCTGTTCTTAAGTGATTTATTTTTTTACGAACGGATCAGTTAAACAACAAACATTTTAATGAAATACCAACACCGAAAATAATAAAATCCATAATATAGCATATTTTTTTAATGTGTGTTTCCGTTTTGTTCTTTACAGCGCCATTTTAAGCGGCAACGTGAACATTCAGTCATTCATTTCGTTTCCACACAATCATCATTGCGCTTGTTTTGAAGGTTTCAACTGCATTAAATGTGGTGAAGTGAGTGCGTTCACACGTAGCTACTATTTGTTTTAACAATCCCTATGTTACGAATTAAACTGAAAAACGAAAGAAAGGACATATTATGGATAATAACTGTAATTGATCAATTTTCCCTACTAAGAAACAACGCTAAATTGGTAGCACGATAGGTAAACTAGGGATCTAGAAGTGGACTATATATATATATATATATATATATATATATATATANGTGTAATGTATTTTAAATGGTAGCTAGGCGGCTGGGAGGCATCGGCTCGAATCGGACGAGCTCGGCAATATTCGGCTCGACTCATGGGGTGCCCGGAAGCCGTTCGACTCGGGTTTGTCGAACGTACCCGAAGGGGCTCTGCAGTTACACTTACTAATTCTTCAAGTATATGTTTTTTTCTGGTGGCCATATTGGTTTTATAGGCATATGTTATGTCAAATCGTAAATCTGTCTTGATTATACAATTTTTTTATATTTTTTTTATTATAATTTTTTTTTATATTGTGCCGCAATGATACATGTGGTATTGAGGCAACATACAAAAGTATCTCACTCAATTACTACATTTCCAGTCTCCTCTCTTGTCTTGAAGACTCGTTAATACACAATGCTAGAATCTGCAAATTTTTCACTACCTCGACTGTTTGAATTATGATTACAAAGGTCTGCCTTTGACCACATTGAACATGGAGCCGCGACCTGCATCATCGCTGCCTGATTTCCGAATTTGTAGATTCTGCGATCAAGTTTTTACCTTTGGGCAAAATGCTCGTCAACATGAAAGAACCAGCTGTACGAAGAGTCCTTTTCGCATGAGGAAGAATTACGACAATGGCAACACACAGTTTTTGCAAGGTGATACACTGAAGAACCACATCAAGAACTGTAACGATCCATCTACTGGGAGCCAGCAAGTGATGCTGGCAATACCTCATGCTGCATCGATGGGTACTGATTCCACAGACGATTGTGACGAGTCAGTTAATGATAAAGGCGGAATGAGTGCAGTAGAGTCGGTTTGTGTGGCATGTTTACTTGCAAGACTTTCGCGTTAAGTCGACGAACTTCAAAGTAAACGGCCATTGACTTTAAATACTGATGAGCAAACAAATCCTGCTACAAAGAAAAGAACATTTTATATAGAATACAAAACAGGAGGTGAAGATTATAATGAATAGAGCATTGATGATAATGACTGTGACGACAGTGATATTGCTGGAGACGATGATGACAATTTTCTCGACGCACTAACACACCCCTCCACCACATTGCTGCAACAAGTGACATGGAGAAGGCAGTAGATGTCAAGAACGATCGTTACATATTTCCCGAAGACCCCAATGAACTTGTTCATAGACTCAGATATTTGATTGACATGCAAAACGCAGGGATCTCTCACGTATTGTTGAAATGTTTTCAATCATTGGAGAACTGAAAGGGAGTGGTTATATTACATGATTTGATGAACTTCCCTCTTATGAAATTGTAAATACAATATAATAACAAATAAGTATTATAAATAATTGATCTTATTTCTTTATTTTATGTGTAGCATCTTTTTTCCCTCACAACTTTAAAGTTGTCATATGAGCACTCGACAATTAACGCAAATATCTGCATGTAGTGTGATAATAAATACTTTAGTATAAAATGCATGAATAGTGAACAGTATACAAAAAAATAAGTCTGTCATCATGAACAAATTTTGGAGACAGTTCGTGAATGGTTTTTTTTTAATGTGTATGGATAGAGACAGACGACATTGATTGATGAGTGGTCGAAATATTGCGAAAGATTGTTGAAAATATTGTGAAAGATTGATGGAAATAATGCGAAAGAATTATGGTAAGATTGCGAAAGATTGATGGAAATATTGCGAAAGATTGATGGAAATGTTACGAAATATTAATGGAAAGATTGCAAAATATTGATGGAAATATTTAATGATTGATAGAAATATTGAAAGTTTAATGGATTGATCCAAATATCGATGTAATGATTGGACGATTGACAGATTGATAGTCAAGAAGAGCACGAAAGTTAGGGCTGTTTATCTCCCTTGTGCATTCCAAGTCGCCAGGGTCTGGCAGTATTGGCATTTAAATTAATGCCAACTAAGCCTATAAAAGTGTTGGTAAATGCTGATCCATACCATAATTATAACTTACTCATGCATGTAGTCGCTTTTAGTATGATGGAGTTGGTTTAGTCATATATACATACATTACAAAAAAATCTGTGTATCGTACAAAACCTACAAAACCTACAAAACAGTCGAGAAAATGAATAATTTGCAAATTTTAGCATCATGTATTAATCGGTCTTCAAGAGAGAGGACTGGAAATGTAGTAATTGAGTGAGAGACTTTTGCATGTTTCCGCAACACCCTACGTATAATTTCGGCACAATATCATTTTTTATCGGGTAATATATGCAGATTTTCGATTTGACATAACCTATGCTTATAAAACCAATATGGCTACCAGAAGCCAACATATGCTTGAAGAATTATTGTGCGTAACTACCGAGCACCTTTAGGTACGTTCAACAAACCCAAGTCGACGGCTTCCGGGCACCCCCTGAGTCGAGCCGAAGATTGCCGAGCTCGTCCGAGTCGAGCCGAAGCTTCCCAGGAGCCCAGTCACCCAGTTCCCATTTAAAATACATTGCACCGGACTTCCGTATATCGTTAAACTTATATATATATATATGTGTATATATTTAAAAAATTACTTTATTTGCACAATACGAAACAGTGACTTTCGGAAATGGGTTTATTTCTCGTAATGAATTAACTGAATTCAATAAAAAGCAATATTTATACACTGCACGCAATTGGCTGTCACGTATTCAAACAGGGAAGTTGTTTAGCTGAAACAACCAGTGGTTTTTCAATAATTCTAAGTGGAGGCTTTTCTTTTTTCGAGTAAAGTTTTTTACTGATGTTTTGTTGGAAGCATACCTGGTTCATTCGCAGCTGATTTCGGTAATGGTGTTATGTTTGTCTCGTCCGCATAATTAAAATTCTCCTTCTGTGTGAGAAAAAAATTATGTATGAAACAAAATTTGTAGAGCATTAATGTACAAAATGTATCCCCATAATATGCCATCCTGACGATTTCACGTCATTGTGGATTGATTTAAAATGAGCAGCACTGCTTTGGCAGAAATATTATTAATAGAACATCAATTTAAAACGAAAGTATGTGCTGAACAAATTTAGCGCAATGAGCTGGAGCACTGGCCATTAACCAAGCGTTTCAAATTCATTACAATCGCAGAACCTCCACTTCCGCTTCCGCAAATCATTCTCCTTTTCAAAAATACAAAAACCCACATCGTTTTTCAGAATGAAAAACAAAATAGCGTCGAAATACTCACAAACCCGCTTAACCGAATGCAGTGCTGTTGAGTGACGTTCGAGTCCATCAAACGTAGAATATTGCTAAACCCTAAGCCCCTAAATTGGCGGATTCAAGCACGTAATTTATTTACACTTAATGAGCAGTGTACGAAATTCCGTCACTTGCAGTTGTTTATTTATTTTTGTTATTAATGATTTTAAACGTTCCCTTTATATGTAGTAAGCAGAGTGATTTGGGGTGAGGGGGGCTGATCAGAAGATTAAGTACTTCATCACTAAAAAAATGTTAGCAATGAGATGTACTCATTTCTGTGGTTTGACCCGGGATTCAAACCCGGAGTGTCATTATACGACAACTCCCCTAGCGACTTCCCCCAAGGAGATATCCTCCAACCAACTGTAAAATCTATCATTCTTACAGATTTTATTGTCATTATGTATGCGTCAGGCAGTGGACATGTTGTAACTCTTAAAGGTGTTCAAAGAATACTTTTTTTTTATACATTATAAGCAATTTAATATTTTGTCAGATAAAGGAATAGTCTTAAAAAAGTATGAGAGTTGTGAAAAATTTATTTTCAAAAAGAAACTAAATGAACTATAGAAATTATAAATTTATTTATAGATTTCTCGTAAACATATTATGAAATGTGTGCTACATCCCAAAATTATTTTCCATGCCGTCAAAATGTCGTGAAGAATATTTTCTTGAAAATTTAATTTATGGTTTCCCTTATTTCAGTTTTAACTTTTGAGAAAAAGTTTAAAGTGAAAGTAGTTATAAGCTTTTCCGCAGGAGAACCAACTGTCGTATTACAAAGAAATTGCACCATAAGATTCTTGGGACTTACAGAAACACTCTAGCTGGAACAAAACTTCGTGTCAAAATAACTTCTAGAATTTTGTACAAATCTGAAATGTTAAGTTAAAACGTTCATATTTACGCTTTCAAAAAACATGATGAATTTACATTTTAAATAATTTCTGATTTTTGTTACCATTGGTACTATGATATAAAAGCATGAAACGTCCTTAAAATATAGAGGGGAAAAAACCTTTCAGCTTTGAACAGTATTTATGTACTCAGATGTTGCTGTTACGCCAGTTCTATTTTAATATATGTCGATTACAAATTTATTGAATTTAACATAAGATCGTAAGTTATGTAACTACTTTTTTTTCGAAATTCGCTGCCAACATTGTCATACTTAAGTCAGTCAGTGTAGAAATATTAGCATTTATGAACAGAGGATTTCTTGCGACGTTCTATTTCAAAAGTGCTGAATATATGGTGGCGAGGCAATCGCCGCAGTACAGGTTCGGGTAAAGCTTGATTCGCATTTATTCCGATCAGGCCGAACAGACAATGTGAACAGAACCAATAGCTGTTCACTTTTAAGCAAATTTTCTGTGCTGTCAATTTGTTGTTCGTTAGGAGACTCAGTTTACGACCACACTCGTTCTTCATTTTTAATGTCAACTTTCTGAAGTAGGTTATGTTAAACAATCTGGAAGAGAAATGTTTTATCTCTAATTTTGCAGGGTGCCGCGGTGGTGCAGTGGCTAGACCACTCGCCTCCCACTAAGGCTAACCGGGCTCGATTCCCGGCGGGATCGCTCCCGAATTTTCGCGCGTGGGAATCGTACCGGAAAATTTTGCTGGTTGGCGGTTTTCTCGAGGATCTCCCGTTTTCTCCCGCCTTTGAAATTCGGCTCTGCTCATATCCACCTCGCTTCACCCTCATTGGCTATCAAGGCGTCGTTGTTAAAGGCGTTGGTCACAAAAAATGTGTGTTGCTTTATATTTGTACTACAACTTTTATACATTAACTGTAAGTAATTTGTCCTAAAATAGTTTTTTTTATATCTCGTAGTTTTTGAAAAATGATATGTCAAAGTCAAAATTATCCTTTTTTAATGTACAAATAAAATAAGTAAAACTGTTTGTAGGAAATATAACAAGGTTTACGGAGATATCTTGTATTATTTCATTTTAAGATATGCTTAACAAAATAATTTTTTTAAGAATTCAGGCGCTGCCACAAATAAAAATATGCAAGAATTTCCTCATTTTCAGAAATTTTTTGAAACTGCACACATATTTCCTCGTACGATATTATTGACGTCTTGAATAAGCTCTTTGCATCTTCTTTCAATTCGAATTATCTCAGTTCTATAGGTAAGTTAATTTTTGTTAATTGTGATTTTGACATGTACATATTGAAGAAAATTCTATGAGCTCAAAAAAAATTTGTTTTGCGAGGAAAGAGTCATCACTGGCAATTTAATATGAAACGCCAAATTTTTCCGTGGCCAACAGCCTTAATAGCCACCCAAATCTTTCCACTCTCCATTCGGCGTGAGTTATACTTATCGGCGTGGCTGGTGCGGAAAACGAGGGAGGTTCACATTGGCTGTCGCGCTATTGTGAGAAAAGTAATAATTTCGCGAATTGATGAGAGGTCAAGCTATACTTTATACTCGTGTATGTGCCAGTAACTTGTGCAATGGGATAACAATTTACTACACACGGCGCGGATGAATCTGAGCCAATAACGTCACTGCAAGCGAACGAAGTCCTACAAGCTGTTCATGATAAACTTAGCACTTTTGAAAACCCCGCTTAAGATCTACCTGTATGTGCATCGCGTATTTTTCCACCATTTGTAAAAATAGCATTGCCCTGGGACCGATCACTTTACTCATGCGTCGGTCAAGCGAAACTGCGAAATAATTAGAAAAGTAAATATTTTACGATTTTGCTCATTCATAGAGTTATAAACTTTAAAAATAAACGTAAAGCAATTAACAAAGTACCGAATTCACAAATGTTTACTTAACGCTTTAAATTCAACGTTAAAGGCATGGTACTACTTTACCTCCGTCGTTACCAACTTTACTAAGCGCTTGCCAGTCAGTGCGCCCGTTAAAATGCACGCAGGTAGCGGCAGTGACATTTTTATAAGGTTGATTTCACAAGTGCTCAAACAACCGCGAACAGCCTTTTCATTGGAGTGCCGCCTGATCAAGTGCAGAGAAGCTCGCTCTGTGGAGCCGCAGCCAATGAAGGAATGTCCGCGGCTCGAGCGAGCGTGGTGATGATGTCGAGTCTAGTCTAGGGGTCGTCGGATCTGCGGAATACGNCTTTTCGCTGACAGAACGGCTTTCGAACGTAAGTGCGCAAGTTGGGTCTCCGAACCTATCGTGTTGATTTATATTAGTTGTTTTTCCTTCATACATATTCACATAATTACCTGCGTTACATTGTGTGTGGCGTTGGTTTTTTTTGTTACCGTAATTATTACTGTTTTGTTTTCAACATTAATCGATTTTTATTTTCGTTAATCTTTTTCTTTACTTTAACTGCAGTCTGTGTGTGTGTGTGTTCGGCGTTTAGTTCAAATCGTTTTACTTAACTTACACCTTTTTATTTTTTTTTTTGCATTACATTTTTCGTTGTTTGTGGGTGGATATACGCGCTGCTGAAGTTCTACTACGTCGGAAGTNATTACATTTTTCGTTGTTTGTGGGTGGATATACGCGCTGCTGAAGTTCTACTACGTCGGAAGTGTGTGTGTCGATTTATCGATAGTAAGAGACTGATCTTCGTTCTGAAAGTGCATCCAAGAGAAGAGTACTCCATCCAATATTTTCCAACATTCTGCTGGAAGAGTGATTTGTCAGTGNTCTGAAAGTGCATCCAAGAGAAGAGTACTCCATCCAATATTTTCCAACATTCTGCTGGAAGAGTGATTTGTCAGTGTGCACGACGATGTGGAAGCTGTGGAATACTTTTAAGTGCCTTTGCCTCAGCATGGGCCAATTGTTATCAATTGATAGAAGCATAGAATACTTTTTTTCTGTGGCGTCTATGCAGCTTGATTTAGCATTTTCAAAAATTCAATTATTTTCAGTGAAACAATGTAATATTAAGCATATATCATAGTTTCTCATGTCGAGTTTGTGGCAGTCAACGAGGAACTTTTACTGCGCTGGAATGTAATTACGGGAATGAGATCTTTTTCGCGAAATCAGTGCTTTAAAATAAACCCAGATATCTAGTTTAGAAGTCAACATTAACTTAAAAACCTAGTGAAGAAATATCTTTCTATATTTATATGAATGCCCTTATCAAAATTTTAAGAGCTGTATTTTTTATGAATGACGAAATATTCCCAGCAACGCGATTAATAAACAGCAGAAAGTTGGAAAATAGTTATAATAAGTCTGGCTCATTAATATTTTCTTTATTGCCATCTATAGCCGCAAAAATAATATACGGGCACAGTCTGAAACAAACTTTTAAACCGTATGCTGACATTTAACTTATTTACGTGCTACGTTCACATTCTAGCAATGCGTAGATGGCAATATGGACCGAATAAATGTGAGCTTGTAATTATTCTTAGAAATACTAATAATACTAACAGTAAATGTGCAGTTGATAGGCACGTTTACTTAAATTCTCTTTGTGTTCGTGTGTGAGTGAATTCCACAATAACCATGAGTAGCTAACAGTTTGTAGTTCAATGTGATGACTTGCATGCACACCGTGTTTACTCACATGTTAGCAAATCTGAGATAGCACCCAGACCTCCTGTAACAACAGTGGTTTTAAAATAAATAATTACTGTGTAATAATTAACCTTGCTTCAATTTCAAATTGCTTTGTCTGAGTTTCTTACATATATTTGTTGGTTGTGTATGAAATGACTTGAGTTATCAATGGCTGTAAGCACTACGGAAAAGTTACTATTTCATCTCGCTGATCTTCGGGATGTGACAAACTGAGGGAACAGTTCTCGAATGATATAGATTGAACTATTGTAGCGTCGTCGCTAGATTAAAATATTATACGCGCGTAAATATATAAGACATTTTGAAGAGACCGCAGTTGTTTTGTGTTACTAGCAATTATTATAAAGGAACGAAATCCTGCTGAATCGAATGAAGTAAATAAGTGACAGTTTGCATAAACTGTTGTGGAAACGGGTTTTCTGCCAACGCATTTCACTTTAATTTATGAGGAGAGGTTAATAAACTATTTCAACTTCAGNTTGTGGAAACGGGTTTTCTGCCAACGCATTTCACTTTAATTTATGAGGAGAGGTTAATAAACTATTTCAACTTCAGCTGCACTCTAGGAAGGAGATAATGAAAGATGTTTCCAAACTAATTGCATACATTCAGTTTGAATGGTTTGCTGGTTATATTGACTTGGAAATCGTTTCCTCTTATAAGAAGTTGCCATACTGTTAACGATGGAGAGCGTAGTTCGAGAACGGTAACGTAAGCTCGCCGAGACCATGATTCATACATTCCGCTTGTCTTCTGTTTCGCCAGTGACGCCATCNGAGAACGGTAACGTAAGCTCGCCGAGACCATGATTCATACATTCCGCTTGTCTTCTGTTTCGCCAGTGACGCCATCAAAGTCAACTATCGCAAGCAGTTGGCGTGGGAGCTACCGGATGGCGGGCGAGTCGTTCAAGATGGCGCTGTGCGCAAGGGCGCGCATGATGTCTATTTTTGGAGGCTTTTAAGTTTAGTCGAGCTGGCGTCATTGGACACCAGCACAATACATATATAGCCCACAATGGGACCCAGGGGCCAGTGAAAGACTCCTGGACCAGAAACCCTTCTTAGCCACGCGATTTTGGCACAGCCGAAGGTCGCAACAGGGCAGCACATAACCTCAAAATCGAAAGAGTTGTGACACAATGTCTGGGNATTTTGGCACAGCCGAAGGTCGCAACAGGGCAGCACATAACCTCAAAATCGAAAGAGTTGTGACACAATGTCTGGGAATTTATTTTTCAGTCATGACTTCCCACATTACCAACCCAGGACAGACCAATAGTAGGAGTGTAACTTATTCGGAGACATACACGATTTGCTGTCTTTATCTTTGCACTGAAATAAAATGCGTTATATAATATGTTAACGCATCTTATCAACCTGACTTACATCTTGACAAAATAGAACTATGGCAGTCATACAATCCCCGATGGATTTGAAGACATTGACGTAGGTCAGGTCAGGTGAAAGCAAACAGTCAATGCCAAGAATTCCATTACCATTACAATTTTAGTTTCGGTTCAGTCTACTTAAGGACCCTACTTAGGAATTTTAGAAGAGCTGTTATTGTAAGGTGACTAGGATTTGTCCAGTTAAACCTACTACTGATCTGCACATTCAGGCAAACTCACTTAACATTTGTTAGAAGATATTTACACTGAGCGACATGGACATATTTCTCCTAGACTTTGTCTTTTCCAACTCTTAATTCCTGTGAAAATTCTTAACATACGTGAATGTTTCGCAGGCCGGACTTTGACAAATTGAGAAAGGATATGATGGTCAGTGTGCTTTAAATCAAACCCTTCGCCGGACCTTCAGTTTAATATATCACACAAATAAACTTAGTTAAACTGGAAGTCGGATCACTAAAAATTCGGAAATTAATTGATACGAAAATTTTTTTCGTGTTCACTTTTCATAATTATGATTAAATTACAGTGACGAAAATTGAAAGTACGTTTTCGATAGGTATGGGATATTTTTGAAGAATATGTGGAAATGTGATCTTCTTAAGCGCTGTGCTGCTGATAGCTACTACACTGCATAATTTTTTAAATATTATTATTTCATTATTATGGAAATTTCCGAGAATAATATAGACTGTAAGACAGTTCATTACATGATGAGAAGTTAAACTCTCGTATACGGTAGAATCCTATTGTTAGAAATAAAGCCCATTCATTTTTGCATCACTATAAAGTGAAATTACCTAAACTCATTATTTTTACTATATGTTGTTTCTGCTTCTTTCTTCACTACGAGAATATATATTTAAAAATTTATTATCACTGACCTCTGAACATGTAAATGTCTCAGTTATTACTAACTTCGTCTGACAAAGTTTTTTGATCTTTTGGCTGTTTGCGTCAGTTATTTACCTTTGACACTTCTCTCACAACGTTTATGGCCAGGTGCTTTTAAGAGATTTGTCGGCATGTGTATGAGGCTAGTATACATGGTATTCCGTTACAAATCGTAGCGTCCCGCTTTCAATACTTGTAGGTTCACAAGGGCACCAACTCTGCTAAATGCAGTCGCTAGGCACTTGTACTTTACTTGGAGATATGCTACATATAAATTATGTATTGCTACAATCTGTTGAAAAGTTTAGTTAGGGAAAGTTCTATGTTTTAGCTTCAACACAGCCTCTTTCAACTCAGCTTTCTATAGAACAAGTGGATATTGCGTTTTAATAGTGTAATATTACGTTTTGTATAGTCCACTCGGGCGCATTTGGAGTTCAAGCGAAAGGGACCTTAACATTAAAATTTTTGGGGCACCAAAAAATTATTATTTTTTGAATTGTCTCCCGACAGTCATACATAACTGCGNGTTAACATTAAAATTTTTGGGGCACCAAAAAATTATTATTTTTTGAATTGTCTCCCGACAGTCATACATAACTGCGCCCATATAACTTTATCATAATACTTGGAACTTGCGATTATTTTCACTTCGTGATCCACACTTTTAGGAATTTCTGTAGATTTGCGGAAACTTTTACGGTGACGTAGAGTTAATTTACGGAAAGACACTCCGTGATGACGAATAGCGGAAATAAGCTCCTTAAATATCAAATAGAGAAGCTCTTCGTATTATTATAGCTTCGATTTTGGGACACGAACAATTCAGATGATACCTGGAGTGTATAAAATCCCATCTTCACAATACTACTTCGTTGTAGGTGAGTTGCGAACCACTCATGGAGANTGATACCTGGAGTGTATAAAATCCCATCTTCACAATACTACTTCGTTGTAGGTGAGTTGCGAACCACTCATGGAGAGCCAATTCGTTGATTCTTGTTCAGATTCCACTACAGGACGAAACCTTCTGTATACACAGTGAAACACGCACATAACGAAAATAAACTATTGTTTCGTAACCTCGTGTTGTAAACCGCAAATACAGCAAGCGATCTAACACGACTTGAAACAGACATGCGCGTTCGTCACTTTCATGTAAAATCCATATTCATGAAATACTTCGTGTAAAGGTGTGGTAGGTGATTAGTTCGAGTTATAAATTGTTGATTTTTCGATTCGTGTTCAAATTCCACTACAGGATAAAACATTAAAAATCTTTTAATTTCTCTGTCATACACAGTGAAATACATTAAGAAAATATTTTTTTTTTCCTTTACCCCTGTCTGTAAACCTGAAATAAAAAAGAATCGCACACACACTTACATGACTAGAAACTGAGAGAGCACATGAATGATCCGTGATAAATCCCATATTTACAACATTAGTTTGTGTGAAAGTGTGGCAGATGTGAATCACCCACATAACGGAAGTAAAACTTTTTTTTGTCACCCCCTTTTTTTAAGAGCAAATTTTAAAAAAAAAAAAAACTTACAAGTTTGTGGTCACGTTCCGTGAATATCCGGAGATTTGTGTGAAATTTACGAAGAGAGCGTTATTGAAGGGAAAAAACCGAAGTGACCGTAATTTAACGCAGATGTCTGGATAATTTGTAACCGGTATTTTCCGTAATTTTACGGACATTTTTTTCTAACAGTGTAGAGATACATATAAAATAATGCAAATGTTCCCATTGAATTTGAACTCAGCTGTGTTTGTATGCAAATGATAACAACTGTTTCTTCTCCTTAATGTCCTCAGTTAACAGCACAATACTCTTAAAATGGGTGAACATAACTTTAAACTCAAGTGAAAATAATAACTTATTTAAGGGATTGTACATCCGAAATTATCGCACTGAACGACCATGGGCCACTGGGGATTACTTGCACACGTGGTATATTATGTTTTGAGTAATTGCATTCTTAGCAAAGTAACGTAATTCCTAATCTTTGACGCACCTTATCGTAAGTAGGTACTCTTCGCTGTGGATTATTAAAATTGAATTAAAATGCGTTTACTTCTCGAAAGTTTACAATGTGCTAGAAAAATCAGGTAAGGTTCGGAACACAACTTAGTGAATAACCTCGTATCCTGGTGTCGATCTAACATAGGCCTTCGGTGAATTGAAATTCTTTGATGAGGTGGAAAGATGCACAAAATAGGTAGCTTCAAGAGTGTATTTTGTTAAGTCGACCACCAGTGGACCGAGATATGCTACACTGATTAAAGGTTTTACTAGTTTAAAATGTTTGATTTTTAATAACATTTACTAAGTCACTATGAGAAGTTAAAAAAAACTTATTTTCATTCAGAATCAAGCTATATAAGATATTACTGTTTTGTTTAGTTATTTATACACTCACTTNTGAATTGAAATTCTTTGATGAGGTGGAAAGATGCACAAAATAGGTAGCTTCAAGAGTGTATTTTGTTAAGTCGACCACCAGTGGACCGAGTTATGCTACACTGATTAAAGGTTTTACTAGTTTAAAATATTTGATTTTTAATAACATTTACTAAGTCACTATGAGAAGATAAAAAAAAACTTATTTTCATTCAGAATCAAGCTATATAAGATATTACTGTTTTGTTTAGTTATTTATACACTCACTTTTAAAACTTGAATTTTTATTTTTTATTATTTAGTTTACCTTACACCTTAAATAGCACGTCACTTTCGTCCTACAATACATCACTTAGTATATGACAAG
Source organism: Clitarchus hookeri (assembly GCA_002778355.1). Lineage (NCBI taxonomy): Eukaryota > Metazoa > Arthropoda > Insecta > Phasmatodea > Phasmatidae > Clitarchus > Clitarchus hookeri. The sequence goes on along the minus strand of NQII01002235.1, from coordinate 202,930 downwards.
ATACATTTGCGAATAACGCGGAAAAGACCCAAGTTAACGCAAAGTCTTTCAAATGTAAAATAACCGTTTCAGATCGACTTGAATAATTTTCAGTCTAACAGCAGATACTTCCTTGAAGAAACTCTTCATGTTTTATTTGATTACAAACTCTACTTGGGCCAACTAAGTGTGTCCTCCTCCATTGAACCAGATGTTTCACGAACTTACTCGTCAGTGATGCCATTCCTGTCGAAAACATCAGTTTTAGTGATCTACTGGTACAGGCGTGGTCGGAGTTTACTCATTTTCGTATAATCTTTGGTCTCATTTCAAGGACTCATGAGCCAGCAACTTAATGTAACATGCAGTGAAACAACGGTTAGCACAGATGTACGCGCCATTTTTCCTTCAAGGACGTTGGAGCCCGCATTCTTCAGAATAAATATGAAGCCTCACGCCATCGCGTGTTTTGGGGTTGCCAGACACGGGAGGGAACATGTTTATCTTAACACTCTTCTAGTGGGAATTCCTCTGCATAGCCGGGCCATATCGTGGTCATTCATATGTCTGTAGTGGAAAGTATCTACCCAGGCTACAGATTCAACTTAAGTGCTAGGTGTATATACGAGATTCTAGCAACGACTATGAGATTGACAACATTTTGATTTATTAATTTTATTTATTAATTAACAAGAAATAGTTTTAGAGGACGTGCGAGGTTTCTATGATCCTTGCTTAAATTAAAAATTATTCAAACCCTGAATTATTTTGTTTCCGATTTCTTGACGCGATGAGATCTTGCAGTTGTTAGCCAGGTGATAGTAAGCTGAATGAAAAATTATGTAAATAATGGAATAAGAAAAAATAATATTCAAATATATTACAGAATGATTTATCGCGATCGAGTGCAAGTTTTACCATTTGTGAGGAAACAATAATTCGGAGATCGAATGAAATCAGTATAAAAAATTAGGACTTGGTGTTCAGTGAAAATACAATTTATTAAACACAATAAATGTCATTAATTGAACAAAGTCTTTGTCTTAGCTGCTTTGGTGATATAATGTATTTCCAGATCAAGAACGCAACACTCAAATACGTACTNAACAAAGTCTTTGTCTTAGCTGCTTTGGTGATATAATGTATTTCCAGATCAAGAACGCAACACTCAAATACGTACTGACTATACAGTTCAAGGTAGTTTGCGAAAGAAATGTGTGTTCGCCAAGAAAACTTGGTGAGATACAGGAAATAACGTTACAAGTCAATTAACAAAGTGAGATAAAATTAAATAAGGTTATAGTTATGTTAGAACTAAAAAACGAATGTCAGGGCTACGAATTATTAGACACTCAGTTAAAACAAAAAGTATTATCGTGATTACGTACTAGTTGCTGGAAACACTACGAGAACATATTCTTCCTTCGATGAAAAATTAGGAATAACATGGACAACTTTCTACTGTCATATATACGTGGACATTACTTAATGTCTAGTGGGGTCACCTTTAATGAAACGAATGTAAGCAGAGACTTCGATATTCAACCACCACCTAATGCGTATAATTTATATTTTTGCCACAATAACACAACTAGCAAGCCAACAAGAAAATCGTTTTTCAGCTGTCTTTGATTTGTAAAACAAGTCTTAACGCCAAGTTATAACCATCATTTAGTTCAATGCATCATTAGACGTGAAGATTGTCGTTTTCGAGAAAACACTTCGAAGAAAATTTTTTTACTTAATTGTTGCCGTGGGGCCTTGTGTCTTTGAAATTATATTTAGGCCAATCGATGAACGTTAGTTCAGATAAATATTATAAAACTTGGTTGCATATTTCTTCCGTCGTTTTTTTTTTTTTTTTTTTTTTTTTTTNTTCAGCTGTCTTTGATTTGTAAAACAAGTCTTAACGCCAAGTTATAACCATCATTTAGTTCAATGCATCATTAGACTTGAAGATTGTCGTTTTCGAGAAAAGACTTCGAAGAAAATTTTTTTACTTAATTGTTGCCGTGGGGCCTTGTGTCTTTGAAATTATATTTAGGCCATTCGATGAACGTTAGTTCAGATAAATATTATAAAACTTGGTTGCATATTTCTTCCGTCGTTTAAAAAAAAAAAAAAAAAAAAAAAATTTTTTTTTTTTTTTTTTTTTTTGTGAATTCTTCAATCCTTACAGGAGTATTAGGATAGGTCAGTGAACTTCTTTGGTAGAGGCCTCTTTATGGTTTGGTAATATTTTTCGTTTAAGTAAATGTGTTTTTTTTTTCTTTCAGTCAAGATGGGTTGTTTAGAACTGAACTGCGTAGCGCACCGACACTTGTTCATGTAGCAAGCACTTGTAGTGTGGGTCATGCGTGTTTTGCTTGTGGTGGGTAAAGTTTCCTGGTTTCCTACAAGTACACCAATAGAGTATTTTCTAAGGAAATCAAATGGCTGCTAATAACTTTCAAAACTACTAAACTTAGCCAAGTCTTTGAAGTTCTTGGAGCCTTCCCCATATATAGGTAGACAGATGTTTCGTCTTCTGCGCAGGTACCCAACATTGACCTACCCCACAGCAACACAATATTGTAAAACTCACATGGCTAACAATGATGAGCATTATTGTTCATATCCTCTATTTGCAAAAGAGAAACCCCTTTATAAGAATAAAAATGCTTTTGCACATTTGAATCTAATGTAATTGCACTAAAAACTGGTTAGAAGAAGTATAGAAACATCTCTCACCACTTTTTTTTAAATAAATAGTGTTCATACCTCAAATCCTAGCCACGTGGTTTATGGTAGTCATATTGGCAGAAAAGCCGTTCAGTGATGGGACACGGAGGCGCCACTGCGCATGTAGGGTGCGCACACTATCGCAATTTTTTTCCTCCGCATGCGTCACCAGTCTTAATGATTACTGTTACAGGCTGCTCATGGTTGAGTGAGCGCTTTTAGTAGCCCTTCCTGCACGTGTAAAGTTAAAGGCCGTTGCAAAATTGTGCAACGAGGTTGTCAAGCTCATGGTGCAGATGCCGATAAGCATTTGGTTGGACTGTGTGACCTTTGACGTCAGAGGCTGACTGCTGATGCAGAGCTGTCTCGTCAGACCTGGAGGTCGGATGCATCACACTGCACCATCTGCATCCGACCTCACTAACAATGTAGGTCAATTAGCTTCTTCTTTTTGTTGTACTCAAGCACACGAAACCATTAGTGAAAGGCGCGTAAACTATAGTTTGATTGTTTATCTATTACATACATTTATTTTAAATATTTGTTTACAACTAGGCACCGCATGATTTTTAACAGCTACGAAAGATAAAAACTGAACTATTAAAGATAGAATTAACAAACTACAAGCGAATATTGAGCAAGCGACGCACAGAGGGAAATATACAATAATTTACAGGCGATAACAAACGAAAGTATACGCCAATGGCAGTAATTTTCCCTGCCCTCTATAGTGCGTCACACTCCCTATGAGCATCGGACAACCTCGATTGTGGCACGCTCGGCTCGTCGTTCACGCCGAACCACGGTCGGACAGCACGGACGTACATCGCAGACAGGCGCATCTGAGAAATTGTGGTAGGTCCTGGATCGTCACACTTTATTCATACGCCCATCGAGGCTTGCGTAGAAATTTCTAGAAACGAAACTATATAATGAATATGCCATTCTTACTTTTTTCGTGTACAAAAATAAGTGTCGATTAAATAAATTTACTGCATCGTGCACAAATAAAACAATATTTTAACAGGACGCAGATTTATAGAACTACTTTCTCTGTTTCGTAGCCAACTTCATTGAGAACATGCCAGCTGGTNCTTTTAACAGGACGCAGATTTATAGAACTACTTTCTCTGTTTCGTAGCCAACTTCATTGAGAACATGCCAGCTGGTGTAAGCGTTTATTTGGTTGCAGTTAGGAGCAATTATTATTTTCATACGATAATTTCCGCGTGAACGAGCTATATCGAGCCACCTCCAAGTAGCATTTCTGTGGGAACGATAGTAGCGTGCAGAGGTATACTCATCCTCAGGAAACAAATTAAAAATTCAGGAGAGTTACATTTTTAAATGCATGAATCGGTTCAAGCTCCTCCCACTTTACGAAAGGGGGTCGATGTGGGCACCGAATTTTGTGTGGTTTGCACTTCCTCGTTCAATAATCTTTCATTCTGATTGTGGTACTAGCTATGAGCGTGTGCTTCAGCTACAGATGAGAAGGTGGTAACACCGCTCTGGAATAGACTTAGGCTATAGATCATAAATATATTTTCCACCTATTATTTTTCATGAGAAATTACCCGCCGAAGTTTGTCAGCAGAGTTCAGACCCCCCCCCCCCNGAGGCGACGAGCACTTTCGGGCTCCAACTTAAACGCCCATCACCCAACCAGTATTACGCCCACCTCCCACTTCACGCTTCACCCTCTGTACGTATTGTTACTTATATACAGTAATGTGCTTACGCGGTTTCACTTCAAGCTTTCCTTAACCCGATTGTGGACATGATGGAAATGAATGATGTAGACTATTTGCAGTTTCTTCACACTTTTTGAATCAAACCTTTGAAGAAAAAAAAACCATGTATGACATGTTCGGCCGTTTCCTAAGCATGTCACGTATCACAAGCGTTTTATACTTGAGTTAATATGAAAGTCAAACTGCGTTATCGAATAATTAAAATATTTAATTTACAAATTCTGAGAATAAAAAGAGGGTGAAAATAAGTGTGTTGGTAATACCTAGTAATAAATAGTCCTTGTGCACAATATTATTACACTGGGTGCGCACGTATGTGGTCTGCTGTCCCACTGTTGTTATTTTCTAAGCTTTTATTTGCATGAGGCGGAGGAATATCCTGGAAGTAGAACTTAAGCAGGGCTTCATAAAAGTTGGAAGTTACCGTGAATGGGTTATTCTTATGACAGTCGCTGCACACAGCGAGGCATCGGTGTCCAGTACTTTGAGAGTCTTCCNGGAAGTTACCGTGAATGGGTTATTCTTATGACAGTCGCTGCACACAGCGAGGCATCGGTGTCCAGTACTTTGAGAGTCTTCCTTGTTTTTATCTGATTTGTGGAATGTTCTACGCCTCTTTGACGTGAGTGGTTACTGCCAATATCATCTAGCAAGCTGCACGATGTTTATTAGTTGCAATAAAAATGCCGAACACAAGTATCGTGTACACCAAAAAAATTACGTGATTACAGCACTTTAACTCGGAAATTTATGTGTAACCGAACGCGTTAAGAGCTTATGGAAAAGTCTCCCACTGGGCGAATCCCCAAAACATGAGACCAGGAACATAATTTGAACTACTTTATATATTTCCATGGCGTTTGATTTGTTGACTATATATTTCAATTAAAAAAACCACAACAAACAGCAATAGTTGACACAACTTATAGTTTTCGAATAATTTGATGACTGATTTTCGAACAATAACGTATACACACCACAAAAGTATACGTAAAAAAAAGTTTTAATTTTTTTAATTTTATTATGTCGAACTTTATAAAAAAAATTAAAACTAACTATTCTTCGTTATTTTAAACGAATTTCTTCTTAAAAGCACCTGCTAAAATTTATTTCCAGTCCTAATTCTTCNATATATTTCAATTAAAAAAACCACAACAAACAGCAATAGTTGACACAACTTATAGTTTTCGAATAATTTGATGACTGCTTTTCGAACAATAACGTATACACACCACAAAATCAGTATACGTAAAAAAAAGTTTTAATTTTTTTAATTTTATTATGCCGAACTTTATAAAAAAAATTAAAACTAACTATTCTTCGTTATTTTAAACGAATTTCTTCTTAAAAGCACCTGCTAAAATTTATTTCCAGTCCTAATTCTTTATGGTATATTAACTTTATCACTATAAAGTTGCTTATTTTAAAACAATTGTCATATTAACTGTTTTTATACTTTATNTATGGTATATTAACTTTATCACTATAAAGTTGCTTATTTTAAAACAATTGTCATATTAACTGTTTTTATACTTTATATCCCTAATGTTTGGAAAAAAAAGAGAATTATTTTATTGAAAATTATAGACTATATCAACTATTGTTATATATGCCAGTTACGAAATTTTTATGTCTTGTCAATAAATGTAACCCCGTTCAAATATTTTAGTAATTAATTGGAATTCCGTTCTTGACATTATGTTCCGGGAATTTGCGCCCTGCGAAACCTTTTCACAGCCCTCAATAAGGTTAACTCTAAGCAGGTTAGAATCGAAACGAGATTTCTTATGGGAGAGTATAACATATGGAAAATTTACGCCGCTAGGTGCGGAATGTTCCAAAAGGTAGCTTTAAATTAAAATATTAATCAGTGTGAATTATAAATGAGGACGGTTTTTTTTCGTTACAAAGTTATTTTATATTTGATTTATGATAATTGCAACTATCCTGTTTCTTAACGTAGCAAATAGAAAGAATCAGGTTCCTTGCCGACACTAGCGCTTACCTAGTGGCGAAAATGTTCCCCTTGTCAAGCTTTTGACATTGATTCTCCCAACCTGTAATAGGAAGTGACCTTACCCTCAAGGGGCCAGTCTGCCCGGAGCTGTTGTCCACGCCTGCAACCGAGGAGCTCGGGAGCGATAAGGGCGACTTTGCTTGTAAGGTACTGAACTAACGAGCTGTGTTCTCGTCGTGTTGCGTGCACCTGTGCGACTTTAAGCTGTGACATTATTACTTTATTTGAGGAAAGTCTGAGGCAAAGTTCAATGCAGGGCTTTTTAGTAGTTACGCAAGAATTCACCGATAACATTTTTAGCTATGGCAATCTGAAAAAAAAAAAAATGTCGTTTTGGCCATGTCGAAGAGCTTTTAAATTGTGGTTGAAATAAACGTGATCGGTTGAAAGTTTTATCCACTTGAAATAGTTTTTTCGNGTCGAAGAGCTTTTAAATTGTGGTTGAAATAAACGTGATCGGTTGAAAGTTTTATCCACTTGAAATAGTTTTTTCGCATAATAGTGTATTACAAACACAATGCAAACAGTTTTTTTTATTTATATCATTTTATAACATACTGTTAGGGTTTAATATTAAAACTCAAACCTCACAATAACATATAGACTTATGATACTTTACATGATTCCTTAAACCAGAATTAACTGATTTCACTCTGTTTCTCTCGTGTATAAATAATTAGGTATTTTTAATTACGTTTACAGATGAAATAAAAACAACATGGGCAAAATATTGTGTACTTGAGAAATATTTGGTAAAATGTGCCCCATGTATCCCAGCTCTCGCTTTCAAATATTTTATATGAAAAGTAAGCTACGATGATACAATATATATCCATGAATGAAAGGACGCTACCTTAATAAGTAGGAAGAAGAAGGCTGGCTTTCAAAGGAGCACTGCACCCAACCGCCTATTACATGTAGCACTCACCGTAAATTAGTACACATTCTACCGAAATTCTCAAAAAAAATTACGACTTATGTTTTATATAAAAAAATAATAAAATATATATTTTTGTAAAATTTTTGGCTAGAACCGACTGTTTTAAATGTTAAAATAGTTAATTGGAGGATGCGTTTAATATAAATTTAAGCGTATTTCCATTCCGGATGCTTCTAAATACACACTAACTAATTGACGTCACCATTTGTCATCTTCCTTATCTACATCGTAATTTACACGTACGATATTTATATGCACTTTCCGTGGATATCATCATCTCCTGGTGTGGTGTCGTCTTCGTACCGCGTTGGACGTTGCCCTGAGGAGACTCAATCACGGCCACGTGCATTCCAGCCACAAAATAAATATTTTATGGCTGAAATGAATTTTGATAAAATCGTTTAACAAATCAATATATTTACATTTTAACACTAGTAACAATATTGTCTTGCATGCAATCATAAGAATTACTACGACCGCCGTACTTAATGAAGCTTTTCTTGCAAAATGAGCTTTCTGAAGCATCCAGAAGGCAAATACGCTTAATTTGTGATTATAAATTTACATGTTAAATGATTATTTAACATTTAAGTAAGTGAATTCTAGCTAAATATTTTACGGTGTTACAAAAAATGCGCATTTTTCTTTCAAGTATTATCGTACTTATCCGACAATTGTGGTACTGTGGGTAGTATTTTTAAACAAGTTGCGCATGTTGTAAAGTAGGGTGCAATATTGAAAGTCAACAAGGGACTTCCCTAGTTGTCGTGCCGGTCTCTTTGTTACCAGTTGTGTCTGTTCTATTTTTTAAAAAAACTATGGGATATATAAATGTAAATATTTTTTTCGGAACAGAAATTAAAGTCAATATTTTATCGCCAATTCATAAATTCGGCTTATAAAAAACACAAATGTGGTCGTCGTGAAGTGTCAATGTTAGCTAAAGTCACTGCAGGTAGTCCTCTGTTTTCGATATTTGTTCTTCTGTAAAACAGTGTTTCAAACTAAAGCGTCAATAGTGTATCTTTCCTGAACAGATTGCTGTATTAAAAACCTATAGTCACAGCTTAAAATTCTGAGGAACGACCACACGTGAAGCTTGGCTACGCTACCTGCCGCAGTTATTCGCTACGAGCGGACGTGACATTGAGCCATTTAAACATTTTGAAAAGCCTATTCGTGGTTTCTTCACACTTTTCCAATCAAACCTTTCAAAACTCACCTCGCGCACGACGTGTGTGGTGGTGTCCTCAGTATGTCATGCATCACAAGCCTTTTAAACGTCTGTTTACATTACCATATTTTACTTTTGGTTAAATAGAACTTTACCTTATATATATTTTGTTAATTATAATATTTCGTTAGTAATTATAACGAATAAGACTGGGAGGAAGCAGGTGTGTTGGTGGTGCCTAGTAAAACATTTTCTCAAGCAAAACGGTATTAAACTTAGTGCGGACGAATACGGTGCGCCGGCCCTTCGGTGTAATGTTCTAGACTCGGTGAAACTTGTTTTGCGCGAAGGCGGAGGAATATCCTGGAAGTGGAAGTTGAGCAAGGCTTGAGAACAGTTGGCAGTAACCGTGACTGGACTGTACCAGGTAAGTGCCTCAGCAGCGACGCGGGTAAAGCACGACGACTGGACGACGGGANGTCGAAGAGCTTTTAAATTGTGGTTGAAATAAACGTGATCGGTTGAAAGTTTTATCCACTTGAAATAGTTTTTTCGTATAATAGTGTATTACAAACACAATGCAAACCGTTTTTTTTATTTATATCATTTTATAACATACTGTTAGGGTTTAATATTAAAACTCAAACCTCACAATAACATATAGACTTATGATACTTTACATGATTCCTTAAACCAGAATTAACTTATTTCACTCTGTTTCTCTCGTGTATAAATAATTAGGTATTTTTAATTACGTTTACAGATGAAATAAAAACAACATGGGCAAAATATTGTGTACTTGAGAAATATTTGGTAAAATGTGCCCCATGTATTGATACAATATATATCCATGAATGAAAGGACGCTACTTTCATATGTAGGAAGAAGAAGGCTGGCTTTCAAAGGAGCACTGCACCCAACTGCCTATTACATGTAGCACTCACCGTAAATTAGTACACATTCTACCGAAATTCTCAAAAAAAATTACGACTTATGTTGTATATAAAAAAATAATAAAACATATATTTTTGTAAAATTTTTGGCTAGAACCGACTGTTTTAAATGTTAAAATAGTTAATTGGAGGATGCGTTTAATATAAATTTAAGCGTATTTCCATTCCGGATGCTTCTAAATACACACTAACTAATTGACGTCACCACTTGTCATCATCCTTATCTACATCGTAATTTACACGTACGATATTTATATGCACTTTCCGTGGATATCATCATCTCCTGGTGTGGTGTCGTCTTCGTACCGCGTTGGACGTTGCCCTGAGGAGACTCAATCACGGCCACGTGCATTTCAGCCACAAAATAAATATTTTATGGTTGAAATGAATTTTGATAAAATCGTTTAACAAATCAATATATTTACATTTTAACACTAGTAACAATATTGTCTTGCATGCAATCATAAGAATTACTACGACCGCCGTACTTAATGAAGCTTTTCTTGCAAAATGAGCTTTCTGAAGCATCCAGAAGGCAAATACGCTTAATTTGTGATTATAAATTTACATGTTAAATGATTATTTAACATTTAAGTAAGTGAATTCTAGCTAAATATTTTACGGTGTTACAAAAAATGGGGCATTTTTCTTTCAAGTATTATCGTACTTATCCGACAATTGTGGTACTGTGGGTAGTATTTTTTAACAAGTTGCGCATGTTGTAAAGTAGGGTGCAACATTGAAAGTCAACAAGGGACTTCCCTAGTTTTCGTGCCGGTCTCTTTGTTACCAGTTGTGTCTGTTCTATTTTTTAAAAAAACCATGGGATATATAAATGTAAATATTTTTTTCGGAACAGAAATTAAAGTCAATATTTTATCGCCAATTCATAAATTCGGCTTATAAAAAACACAAATGTGGTCGTCGTGAAGTGTCAATGTTAGCTAAAGTCACTGCAGGTAGTCCTCTGTTTTCGATATTTGTTCTTCTGTAAAACAGTGTTTCAAACTAAAGCGTCAATAGTGTATCTTTCCTGAACAGATTGCTGTATTAAAAACCTATAGTCACAGCTTAAAATTCTGAGGAACGACCACACGTGAAGCTTGGCTACGCTACCTGTCGCAGTGATTCGCTACGAGCGGACGTGACATTGAGCCATTTAAAAATTTCGAAAGGCCTATTCGCGGTTTCTTTACACTTTTCGAATCAAACCTTTCAAAACTCACCTCGCGTACGACGTGTGTCGTGGTGTCCTAAGTATCTCATGCATCACAAGCCTTTTAAACTTCTCTTTACATCAACATATTTTACTTTTGGTTAAATAGAACTTTACCTTATATATATTTTGTTAATTATAATATTTCGTTAGTAATTATAACGAATAAGACTGGGAGGAAGCAGGTGTGTTGGTGGTGCCTAGTAAAAAATAGTTCTCAAGGAAAACGTTATTAAACTTAGTGCGGACGAATATGGTGCGCCGGCCCTTCGGCGTAATGTTCTAGACTCGGTGAAACTTGGTTTGCGCGAAGGCGGAGGAATATCCTGGAAGTGGAAGTTGAGCAAGGCTTGGGAACAGTTGGAGGTAACCGTGACTGGACTGTACCAGGTAAGTGCCTCAGCAGCGACGCGGGTAAAGCACGACGACTGGACGACGGGACGCGGAGTTGGCGGCCGAAGGCGCGCGAGGCGCCCAGAAGTTATTTTCGCCGCAGCTGCGCCGCGCGAACGGCGTATTTCGGGTCCGCAGCCCCGGATGTCCGGCCGCTGCCACACGCCTGCCAACCGCCTCGCTCTGCTCCACTCGCGGTTACTTCCAACTTTCCTGAAGCCCTGCTCAACTTCTTCTTCCAGGATATTCCTCCGCCTCATTCTACTAACAAAGCTTAGAAAATGACTTCCGAGGGCCAACGCGCCGAATTCTGCGCACTCAGCGCAATAAAATATTGCGTAAGAACTATTTCTTACTAGGAATTACCAACACACCTTTTTTCTCTCTGTCTTCATTCATATTATATATAAATAAATGGAATATAATAATTTATAGGTAAAATGTATATAAAAGTTCAATTTAACCAAAAAAAAGGCACTTTTATGTTAACACAAGTATAAAACGCTTGTGTGCATGACATATTTAGGAAACAGCTAAACGCGTTATAAAAAGGGTGTTTTTCCAAAGGTTTGATTCAGAAAGTGTGAAGAAACCGCGAATAGACAATAGTTAAGGTTGTCGCCCCTGACGAGATATCACCGCATGGGGAAAAAACAACCTTCTGCGTTGGCTATACTAAAGTTTGTTCGTCTCAGTTTGGAAGGCTCAATGCCAATTATTTGGCAACTAAAAATTACTGGCGATTTTAAGAGTAGGTGATTTGGTTCGTTTTGCATGTAAACAAATGGCATATTTAAAATCTTCATAAAATAAATATAACATGAAAATATCTTTTGATTTGTATTGTGGTAGAATCTAAGTAAATAATACAATTTTGTTCTTCGCACTTCAGCAAGAAATAGACAGATTGTTTGATATTCAGCCGTAAAAATTGGATATAGCAGGACTGTGTACTATAAGTTATTCACGGTAAAGTGAGCACTTTTTAAAACCCTCTTTTCTCGGATTGAGAGTCAATAAAAATTAGTTTTATTTTAGCCTTAGGCGTTAACTTCTAAGTGCAGTGGAATATGCATACTGTGTTTATTACTTACATGGCAACATTTATTTTAAAAAGTGGTTAAAGGATAATAAATGGCTGAAAGAAAAAAAAAGTAACTAGTGCCTCAAAAGTGCTCACTGTACCGCGAACAGCCTATATGTACTATTGCCTAGCTGCTAGATACGGACTCGCTGAAGCTGACGCTTTGTGTGCGTTTTACACGCAAGCGGTGAGTCCTGGGCAGTTGCAACAATAGGGCCTTTTTTGTCGATTGGATCATAATGCCCAATAAACCCGCATCAAACGTTCATAATTCCATCACTCCGAATAAAGGACAAACCTTACTCATTTCAGGTGCACCCGTACACGGTAAGAAACTGGCTGTCTTTGATTCTTTCTTGTTGAATCTTCTGTTAGCTGGCAGCGTCGTACCGCGGTGGAACAGCAACCACCGCGACAAAACTCGTGCGCACAGAGAAAAAAGGCAACGCTACGATAAATTGCAGTGACGTGTGTAAAACTGAACATAGAATGTTCGTTTACTTCAAAGAGCATACAAGACACACGCAGTACTTAGGATTTCCGGGAGTAAGACACTTTCCACCTGCCTCGGTGGACTCAGGCTACGTTACATGCCACCGTAACGCGGATGTAGATTATTTTTGCAAGACGTGACATCAGCGCGTCGTTTAGTGGTTTACCGTCGCCTCCCGTAGCACAGGGATGAGCTAAACCAGTCACTCGCCAGAAAAATTCCAAGAGTTAGTTCTGGAAAATGAACTCGTATCCCAGGCAACTCCGCACCGCTGGGCGGTCAAATAAACCACAAAATTCTTTAAACAATAATTTAAAAATGTTATTCCCAACTCGGCACTCCTTTGCCTGACAGACAGCAATCATAGTCCACTCATGGTTACTTACCCTTTTTCTGAGGCCCTGCTAAAGTTCTACTTCCAGACTATTCCTCCGCCTCATGCAAACAAAAGCTTAACTAAGTCTAGAAAATTACACGAAAGGAAAACGCACTGCATCCATGCATGCTAAGTTTAATAATATTTTCGCACAGAACTATTTCTTACCATACATTACCAACCCTCATATTTTCTCTCTACGTTTCCACTCGTATTAATCATACAATTAAAATCTGCATTAAATAGATAGAACAGAAGTAAAAGTTCAATTTAAGTGAACATGTTATACATGGGATAATTTTTCGAACTTAGGGTTCAAAAAGTTTGAAGATACCAAGAATAGACAATAACGATAGTTGTGCAGCTCACTGAAGGTGTCCGGTTGTTCTTTTCAGTATGTACCTATAAGACGGCAATTAGAGTTCGGAGACCAATATACCGTAACTACCCGAATATAAGACAAGGTTTTATCGCAGTTTGTCACTTTTCAAAAATTGCGTGTCGTCTTAATATCGCACATTTTAAAAATGTTTCAGTAAACTTCCTAAACGCTAATGAAAGATGTTAACTTATGAACAGTGTGGAAATTGTACCATGCAACAGGCTTCAAATATATAAATGCTCCTGTCCACAGTTAGGAATTTCACTAGGCGCGTTTCTGAAAACATTTAGGGAAACCAGCATGTATATATGGGGAAAACTTGACCATTCGTGATTGCATAGTACGCTTATACAGTAAAATTTTTTTGGAACTTAAATAGGTCCGCTACGAACAGGCGTGGTTCCCCAAACCACGTGATCCAAATGCAAAAACTTACACATTGGCCACGAAGAGCCCCCCAGGCCATTACATGTAATGTCATCACGAATGTATATGTAGCATCTGTGGGCTCATATAAACAATGAATCCTAGTAGCAAAATGTTAGATAAATTCATGTAGTAGTTTTACATTTGAATTAGCCGGGATTCAGCAGCTATACGTACCTGCATGTACATCCAGTTGCATATAATGAAGGCGAACGGAACTGGTGCGCAATGCTGAGAGCGCCGGCACATGGGACGACATAACGTCGAGGTACGTGGACGCCGCTAGTGGTTGCTTGTTTGTACACGTGTGTAAAACTGCATGAACAATGGGAGATTAGCAACTGAGTGGTAAAGGTTGGCAGAAGTGATTGCATTCTATTTCTAAGAACACACAAACAGCAGTATTGGCGACGTAGGGTCTGCACGTATTTTCGTTTGTGGCTTATGTAAATGCGGTCGCCGCATGACGCGCCACTTCCGTTCGCCTTAGTGATATGCAACTTGTTGTGCACGCAGATACTTAAAGTTCCTGGCGCTGTTTTGTTAAATTCAATTTCAAGTTTAAAACACTAATGAGTTTTCCGAACATTTTGCTGCTAGAATTTGTTGTTTATATAAGCACATAGATGCCGTGGTTTGAATTTCAACAAGTAATGTAAAACCACCTTGTATATGCATACGTACTTTTTTAATTACATTTTTTGTAATAATACGCCAAAGTTTTTTTTTCTATTTTCTAAACTTTATTTTCAGAAAAACAAATTATTAAAAGTAAATTACCTCGTAAAACTATTTTTTTTTTGCATAAATTAACTATTTTACATTTTTTTTATACTGTTTTGTTGTGTGAAGAAATTGTTCCCCAGCTATGTCCGAAAATTAATCATTATTCAAGAAATTCTTTCAATTTTTTTTTTAAACTTGTTATATGTGTGACATGGCTGCCAGTAGAATTATGAATTTGATTTGTGCTTTCTGTAAAGCTAAGCAAAAAAGGAAAAAAATAAGTTAAATGAAAATTATATAAGAAGGACTAGTTATATCGATAAAATTATTTAATACGGCAACAGTTTGCATTCCATCACTCATTAAACATATTACAGGCCTTACGTCTTTAGCGAAAATGGCCGTCGACCCTTAATCGACGCTTTTTCAAAGCCATCGGGAATAGCTATGGTGAATAGAAGTATGGAGGAAGTGTGCAAATGGCCAGGGAAGTAGATCATAAACAAGGCTTGCAATGTTGCCAAGATTACCGTCGATGTCAGTCAGCGTTTGACTTTTACCATATGTGGTTACGGTCATGATTTTGAGTTTTCTTCCTAATTTATTTAACGACGGACAAGACAGAGCTCAGACTGCGCGGGGTGAATAATGTTAAGAGAACGGCGTACCACGTGATCGTGCAGTATATGATGCGTGAGTAGGGACGCACGACTTTCGGGAAAATAATTCATGATAAGCTGTATTTTAACGAGAGCAAATAGTTAATAATATAGAGGTCTAGCTTAGTAAAAATTAATAAACTGCTTGAAGAACCATTGCACCTGTACCACGGCGATGAAGTAAATTAAGTATAAAAATGTAAAACTTAAACTGCATCGCAAACTGTAAGGTTTAGATTGAAACGACTGACGCTTCAAACACTTAGGAACTTATATATAAAGTTGTAAATAATAAATTAATAAAATACAAATTATTCTTGTAGGCCATTTTTTTAAACTTATTAAAAGTATAAACCAGAAAAATATGGACTCTTTTTATAACAGTTAAAGGGCAATAAAATGATATGATTGAGTAAATAAAAATGATATTATTGAGTAAATTAATTGAAATTTAATGTAACTGTTACAAGTTGTATTTCAAGCCTTTTTAATTCAGATTCATTTCCGTGAATGATCTGCCAATGAATCAAAGACAAGTAACGAGTGACTTAATTCTGGTTGACCTAGCCCACCTAGCTCACAGAAACGTGCGGATAGTAACCAAAGGAACGATACAGTCTGCACACGGATTATTGAACTATAGCCTAAGCCAAATATTTTCATGAAAATCATGTTCCATGAACCACGCGAAAAGGAGTTAAATGGAAAGTTACTTCGGGTTCCGCAATTTCAGAGCCAAGAAAAATACAAAGGATGACATTAAATACATACATGAGAACAAGCCATATAGTGTCAACATATATTTTAAATAATCCTAAAAGTAATTCATTTGAGAACTCTACTAAACTAAGTGACGCAACAAAGACACCACAGAAAAATAAACCGAGGTTTGTTTGGCGAACCCGTAGTATGTGTTCTTGTGTGTTGTCTTCGTTTGGTCGTCTAGTGCGTTCGCCTGGACAGCCCACACCAAAGCAGCTGTGGTGTTGAACGGGCGACCTACCTGTCAGGCGCTCGGCTTGCTAAAAAGAATAGGTTTGTTCACGGCAAACTGAGCACTTTTGAATGGCGTGGCTAAGACCTACTTGTAATCATGTTGTGTATTCTTTCATCACATATAAAACTAACATTGCCATGACCCTAATCCCTTTTTTCAGGCGTTGTCAAGTAAAATAGTGATATTAGAAAAAAAAACTTTATAAATTTGCTTATTCTTATACGTATATGCATAAAAGAAACGGGCGCGAAAGGAGATCCATAAATGTTTATCTAAAACTTTCAGTTCTACGCAAAGACGTGGAACTACTTTTCGTGCTTCGTTACAGACTTGGCTGGGCACTTGGCAGTCAGTGCATACAGGTACGAGCAGTGACATTTTTCATAGACTGGTTTCTTAAGTGCCCCATTAACCATGGACGGCCTATACCTGCTTATGCATACGCTAAAGAAGGGTTTAAGGGTGTGGTTCACTGGCGGGACGGAGATTCGCACAGGGCGACAGACACTTCAGTAAGCGCCGGCCCTGTGACGGACTTCCCACCAGCAAAATAATACGGTGACCGCTGAAAGTGCAGCAGGTGGACGTGGAGCGACGGAGAACACCGCACGCCAGGTCAGAGGCTCGCTCGTAGCGGCGAGGGCGCACTTGACGCGCGTGGCACGGCAGCCCTTATCGCCTCAGAAGGGGAGGGGGAGGAGGGGGTACAACTCCGAGCAAGCTAAAGTTACAGAACAGCGGCCCTGTTTTTGGCCGGCGCGCGTGTTGAAACTCCGCTGACGCATTCTGCCGCCTCCGCGCGGCGGGCCAAGAAGACGCGGGGTGTATTAATACGCGCAGACTAACTATCGCGCTGCTCCTCCTCCCAGACTTGCGAAGGCGCGGCGTGCTGTTCCTGGGGTAGTGAGAGGGGTGGGGGGACACCCCACTCCTACACTGCAGTTTCCCTGTTTTCATGATGGATTCCATACCTACCCCCCCCCCTAATCCCCTCCACTAACACCATGGGGTGTCGGTTTACATGCCTCGCCCACGCGCGCTGGCATCGCCCAGAGCGCGCACTTGCTCTTCCTCCGGCAGTACGTCATCGTTCACGACGGACGTGCCAACGAATAGCTTCCCCCGACCCAACTATGGAGCGACTGGTGATAGCAGAGGCGTAACTAGGTACAGCCCCGTTCGCGGTTACTTCCAACTTCTCTGAAGCCCTGCTCGAGATCTACTTGCAGGATATTCCTCCGCCTAGTGCAAACAAAGCGTAACCAAGTATAGAAAAATGCACCAAAGGGACAGCGCACCGAATTCGCGCGCACACAATGTATTATTATTTTGCATATGAACTATTTCTTACTAGATGTTAGCAACACACCGATTTTCTCCCTGTTTTAATAATAATTATTAGTATTAATTAAATATTACAATTTATAGATATAATTGAGATAAAAACTCATTTTAACTAAAAAATAACGCACTTTTATGCCAACACGTGTACAAAACGCTTGAAATACTTCACATATTTAGGAAACAGCCAAGCACGTCATAGAAAGGGTAATTTTTTTAAGGTTTCAATCAAAAAGTGTGAATAAACCGTGAACAGACTATAGTGGCTTTAGGGGGTTGACATACCACCGGGGGGTGTGGGGGTACGAAATACCCCCTCGGCTGTCGGGCGGGGGGTTGAAATGCTCCGCCGGTAAAATGTGAGACACTTAACCTCCAAATGATGCATTTTGAGCCATTTTCTGATGGATGAAGTATCGCCCACTGTGGGAAATACTTCCATATGAGAATATATAATTTTTCCCACCAGCAGTCACCAGTGAGTCTCGGTGAATATGCTTACTGGTACTGATCACCCGTTAGTATTTACGTGACTGTATGATCGTCTCCATCGTACTGTCCCGATTGGATAATGAGCGAGCCCTTAAATAAGCTTTGCACGTAAGGGGCTGGGTATTTACCTCAGCTGGGAGACTGGTCATCTCACAACAATTCGGCAAGAATATTCTTTATAAAAATCTGTAACATAAGTTTAAAAAAAATTTACCAGGACTGAGCACTCTAGCAAAAACATTTCAATTAAAGCATTTACTGTACACCTCAATATTCTTCAGCAGCCAAACGACTTGAGTCATATTTAGCACGCAAGCAGGTTATGAAGTTGTATAAACTCTTGTGAAATTATCGTATATTGATTTTTTTTTATTGGGAAAAGTTATTATGCCTTCCGAAGCGAAATAACTGAATAAATTTTGTTATTTTGACAACATAAATTCACATATAATAGGACACAGAATGTAAATATGTAACTTTTTATTGTTTTTTCTAATACAGTTACGTCTGAAGGCGATTGTTTTGTAAGTCTCGCTACACTATCCACGTCTCACCCTCAGGTATTGTTTACCACATGACTACTGGCTCCATGTGTAAAATGGCGACTTTTCTCCTCATAGCAGCAGTTTTAAAACGGAATGCTTGTAGCTAAAAATAGGTTTCATGGCAGACTATTCAATCTCATTTTAATCGAATTTAATCTTCTTAAAAGCTCCTGTTAAAAAATTTATTCTTTTTTTTTNGCAGACTATTCAATCTCATTTTAATCGAATTTAATCTTCTTAAAAGCTCCTGTTAAAAAATTTATTCTTTTTTTTTCAAATACATATACACATTAGTATCATATACAAGGCAAATTTCATAAACATGTGTATTTTTTTTTTTTTGTAATTAATGTACCTATTTTTTCACAAATTATTTCCAACTTTTAAGTCTATACAATATAGTGTATCAACTATTGATCGGTATGATAGTTACCAGCAATTAAAATATATTTTCAATGAATCCAAACTCATCAAAACGTATCAAGAAGTTAAAATTCGGTTCTTAAATTTATATTTTAAGGATCCGCGCACTGCGATGTATTTCCTTAACCCCTAACAGAACTATATTTAGGTTTCTAATAATTTCACTCCGTTACTGCTCCGATACACGGACGTTGGTTATTAGACCTTTGGTGAAGTTAACTTTGTCAAGTTCCGGAGGGATAAATAACAGACGGAATAAAGAATGCTAGCTGTTCATGGTTACATCAAACTTTTCTAAAGCTTTGCTCAAGTTCTACTTCCAGGATATTCCTCCGCCTCATTCAAACAAAGGTTGTCCAAGTATAGAAAATTATACCAATGGGACAACGCGGTGCACTCAAAGTAATATTATTTTGCGTAAGAACTATTTCTTACTAGACCAAAAACCTCTTACATGGGGTGATTTTTCAAAGGTTTGTTAAAAAAAAGTGTTAAGAGCCCGTGAGTAGACTATAGCAGTGTTTTTGAAAAGTGTTCAGCTCGCCGTGAAGTGACCTTATGTGAAGTGATGTTTCCGCTGGCACGGGTGTTGCGAGTTGTTGGAGCTGCGTCGCTTGAGGAATGTGCGCGCAGGCAGCCATTCGTTACGCCAGCCCGGGTGCGAGAGCGTGCAGGATATTTATAAACCCCCGGCCGTGCCTGTACCCGCAACAGCGGCAACCACGACAGACTTTGTTAGCACTCGCGGCTCTCAGACACAACCTTCCGAGACCGCCTTCTACTCAGAAAGTTGCTCCATCAACAAACTGTTCTGCATTAGAACAGATTTACTGTAAAAAATGTACGTTCAAAGCGCAAAGAAAATCGTTTATTTGAAGCCGTTTTCTTTACACGAACAACATCTTGCTTGCTTTTTAATTTAAAGTGAAGATTAAAGAATCTTAGGTTTTTTGTCATAAAATTTTTTCTTTGGGCATTTTGTATCGCAATATTTAATTTCTTTGGACCAAAAAGAAAATTTCGTTGAGGTGGTTTTGTTTATACTAAATAACTGATGCTTTACACCAAAGAGAGCGTTTAGGTTATATTAAAACTTTCGTTTTGGTCATTGTACGTAACTAAATAAATTATTTTTCTATCATCAAAATATTAGTTAAATTTTCAAAACACAGTAACTGAATATATCACACGTCATACTGATAAAGTACTGTCACCATAATGCAAAATTTTCATTGCCATTCACACATTGTATATATAATGCAATTTGCAATGACAAAGTTACATTGTGGTGACAGTAGGTTAGCAATATGATGTTTTTCTGCAAAAAAAACACATGCTGCAGCAAATAAATCGTTTTTAGAGTGCATGAAGTCATTATATTGTCATTAGTTAACTTAAATTGTTTTCTTTCAAGTAAGTGTGATCCTAGAGAATTGATACTTCGCTTCATTACGACTTAGGCTATATAGAGCAAGACAAAATGAAGAATAGTCCTGTTTCGGTATTGTCTCAAATTAGAGAAATCAAAGTTGAGTTACTCCCCCAGCCCTGAATGTTAAGAAAGCTTCGTTGAATACTGTTTATCGAAAATCTAATAGAAATGAGAGCAATCCCGCGATATTTCTGTATAATTTCCCAAGTATGCACCTAAGCACGCATGACACAATTCATAACAAAATTCAACTGTTGTTGAAAGTAACATCCTTACAGTGAATGTTATACGAGCTTTGGCAACCTGACCAAATATACTTCAAAGTGCTTAAGCGACAGTTGATAAAGTATTTAACTCGTCTACATTTACATTACATACTCCAGCAGGCAACTTCATGACATTTGTCGTGAGAATCCAAGCGTGGACGATAAAGTTTCTCTCTTCTGACGACCACTCACAACAGATTCCACCAGAAATATTTTAAACGTATATATCAGCAAACCAATTAATCTATAAAAATTAGTGCAGAAACTCAGCAAATATTTTCCTGTTGTGGAAATAACATACTGTATTTTCTGCTCCAGTGACACGTTTTACTTACATACACAATCACTCTCGATCGTGTCAAAAAGAACGTAAATAAATTCACTTATTTATCATTTTGGTAATGTACGCCTTTTTGGGTAATGTGTCAATATCACCGACGTAATAAAATACGTTAGCGTGTCATGGTTATGAGGATGCGTGTAAACTTGAATAGCTTTAAAAATCAACGTAATTAACCAAAACGTACTTGTCAAAATGTAGTAGCTAAATACAAAGCTCTGGAATTTGTGAAAATGATTATATTCGGAATATCTTACCAAATCATTCAATACTTAAGGAGAAAGTTACGTTCAATCAGTACGGAATCATGATAATGGAATGCTGCTCAATGAGTATTTAATAACTTACTTGAAATGCACTGGGAAACGGTGCCTGGAGAAGTTGATATCGCTGCTCAATCCGCGAAATTCAACTACTGAAAGAATCAGCCGGGTTTTAATGGCTATAGCACCTTATTTTCTTTGCTGACATACGCTACGTGATGTAAAATACATTGAATAGCCAAAAAAAAAAACATTAAATAAATATTTGTAAAGTTTACCGTTCAACTTTTTTATATTGGGTGCTGTCACGGTAATTCCAATTGAATTGAACACATTGAAATCCTTTTCAATAATTGTGTGCATAGTTATTTGTTAAATAATAGTTTTGCTTCTTTCGATACACAAATAAATGAGACTTCACGTAAAAATAAGTGCCATGAGATAGTTCAAGTTATTTATATACCTAATCAAACTGGAAAAAAATTAATTTTTTTATTTTTGTATATAGCCAAAGTTTTTGCATATTTTTTTATCAGCTGCTGTTCCTGATATTTTTGTGAAATAAATTTAGCTAAGTGTATCTTAAAATAATTTATCTTAGTGCCTTTTACATCCCCCTGTTTCATTATCTTTATGTCTCTATTTTATTTATTCAGTCCCAAAAAACTTAATATAGTGGTTTGAGGAGTGACTATTCCCATTTATAATGTACAT
Organism: Clitarchus hookeri; assembly: GCA_002778355.1. Taxonomy (NCBI): domain Eukaryota; kingdom Metazoa; phylum Arthropoda; class Insecta; order Phasmatodea; family Phasmatidae; genus Clitarchus; species Clitarchus hookeri. Next base: position 180,824 of record NQII01002235.1, on the reverse strand, counting down.
ATAAGCAATTTCACGCCTTGAAACCACTACTTTGCTTTTTAAGGACTGAATAAATAAAATATAAAGATACAAAAAAAATTATACAAAGGGATTTGAAAGGCACTATGATAATTAATTAATGTAATGTGTACAGCATGAAAAATCGATTGTCACAAATATGAAACAACGTTGTTAGTGTGGTTGTGGTGTGCAGTAAGGTGGGCGACGTCTAACCTCGCGGGGTGCTGTGTGTGTGTTGCAGGAAGGCTACAGGGCTGTTCCCGTGTCTCTCTCTCTCTCTCTCTCTCACTTGACGAACTCTCTCAGTCCACGCGTGAAGCAAGATGCCGAAGCCACAGGTCCAGGAGGGCGACGACCCCGACCCAACCCCCTACCTGTTCGTGTCTCTGGAACAGAAGCGCATCGACCAGACCAAGCCCTACGACGCCAAGAAGACATGCTGGGTGCCGGACGACAAGGAGGGGTTCGTGCTGGGCGAGATCAAGGCCACCAAGGGAGAACTGGTCACCGTATCCCTGCCCGGAGGAGAGGTACGTCAACTCTCGCCCTGCTCGCGTCGCGCCTGCCGACGAGCGCTCACCTCCGCTTCTCACCGCGCCCTCTATCGTCTGCTCCAGGAGCGAGTGCGCCTTTCTTATGGTCCTGTTCACAGCTGTTTCCATGGCAATACGAGTGTATCCGTACGCCTCCTATGGTGTTTTCAAAAACACGTTCAACTGGCTGTCAACCTGCCCAGTGTGTCAACATAAAACAATTCGCCACGGGAACGACACTGTACACAGGTCTATACTTAGAACTGACGAAAAAAAGTGCACTCGTTCGTGGAATAGACTATACCTACATATCTACAGCTATGCCACTACACTTAGTCTCTCTTAACCCTTTCAAACGTACTTCAGTTTACGGTTTCAGGTGTTGCGAACATAAATACTTAGATACGTGGTGCACCTAAGTCTAAAAGAGACTTAGTTCAATGTCGCAGCCATTGAGCTGTATGTAGGCTTCGTGTTCGGATGCAGTAATACGAACCATCTATAACCTAAACCAGCAGCATAGTATACGAATTATTTACCCTCGGGGAAGACAATTGGGCATTGAGCCTTGCACTGTACAGCACAGGGTAAATATAACCTCCCTGTATTTTATATGCACAGTTGCGTACACTTGGTTTGAATAGATTAAACGCAGAGTTTGAAAACATTTCAAAGCCCTTGTTAGACTTCGTAAGTAAATACAAAGGCAGCTTTCGTTGTAAAAGCAAACAGTTTAAGTCACTCAAATCCAGTGTAGAAAATTGTATGCATAACGCATACGAAGGTTATTTTTCGCCAATAGTCTACATATACATACGTTCTGTGTTCACTGATCTTCTCCGTGGATAACTGATCCACAAACCGAGTTACTGCTGTCAGTTATTAATGATTCTTATTTCTACAGCCGGATGCAGAGCCTACAGCTCATTTAACGAAACAAATGCCGTATCTGCTACAGTATACCACGCATCAAAATATTTCTGATTTGCAGCGCCTGAAACCATACATTAATGTAGTATTGGAAGGGTTAAGGCAGCATCAAAAAATATTTTGTAGGAATTGACCTTACCAAATTTCCCAGCACAAAATTGTTTTGTAGCAATGATTTTAGAGAAAAAAATCTTATTTTATAATCACTTACAAAACGTTTTGTGTTCACTTTGAAAAAATTCTATGCTCATCACAAACATATATATATATATATATATATATCTTTAATTTCTACGTTTTCTTATATCATGTCCTCTCTGTCTTTATTAAAGCGGTATGCATGTTGGTATTCTGATGAGAGAGTTTTCAGTCAATTTTATAATCGATAGGAGTGTTCGTCAGCCAGGATATGAATAAAGCTAAATTTACATTAAGAGAGATTATGAGAGGAATACTTATTAACTGNGAGTGTTCGTCAGCCAGGATATGAATAAAGCTAAATTTACATTAAGAGAGATTATGAGAGGAATACTTATTAACTGCTGCGCGTCTATAACGCCACTTCCATCGCGCGCTTTGGTTCTCAGAATACTCCGTTGTTATTGATTGAAGCAATTAACGGTGCGATACTCGAAAAGTTTTTAACGAATGCTTTCAAACCAAGCTATCGCGAGGTTCAATATTTTTTTTGGGAAGCCATCTATTTCCTGAATTTAAAAAAAAAATACGTTATTTAACAATTAATTTTTTTTTTTACTCTTCGTATTTTTTCCGAGTAAGTAATATGTATACCTGTAGGCTGATAATAGAATTTAAGATATTCAGATTTTTTAAAGTCACTTTGAGAAAATATTTGTCACAGGTAATATGTGACACTTGAAGTCGCATACCTTATATTTCATTTTTCAACGTAACCCTAAGTTAAATGNGATGCGCGTCTATAACGCCACTTCCATCGCGCGCTTTGGTTCTTAGAATACTCAGTTGTTATTGATTGAAGCAATTAACGGTGCGATACTCGAAAAGTTTTTAACGAATGCTTTCAAACCAAGCTATCGCGAGGTTCAATATTTTTTTTGGGAAGCCATCTATTTCCTGAATTTAAAAAAAAATACGTTATTTAACAATTAATTTTTTTTTTACTCTTCGTATTTTTTCCGAGTAAGTAATATGTATACCTGTAGGCTGATAATAGAATTTAAGATATTCAGATTTTTTAAAGTCACTTTGAGAAAATATTTGTCACAGGTAATATGTGACACTTGAAGTCGCATACCTTATATTTCATTTTTCAACGTAACCATAAGTTAAATAATTGGACAGGCAAGAAAGGTTATGTTTGTTGTAATAATCAATGTGTTTGTGTTTTAAATGATAATAGCAATAACACTTTCAAGGTGAAATGTTTGTGATGCTGCTTTAAACAAGTAATTAATCCATTTATGTCTCAGGACTACTAAGCCGTCGTACAAATATGGCTGAGAGTTGGTAATCTTTATATTTCGCACACCCTCCGAATGTCTTTATGGCAATAATAAGAAGACGCTATTAGATAATTTAAAAAATCAAGTGTAATTTTTATAAAAGTATTTTTGTCAGTAGGTTTCACCTTGTGAGTGAATCACAGTAAAGATGAAAGTGGCGTTTCGATGAAAAAATTAATCTGAATATGTTTAAAAAAAATAGTTTATAAATCCATACATGGTTGGATCCTATTTTATTAGAGGGNTTATCTGAATATGTTTAAAAAAATAGTTTATAAATCCCTACATGGTTGGATCCTATTTTATTAGAGGGGTTACTGAATGAAATTGTGCGAAATTGAGACGAAAGAACCGCTAAATTTTTGACATGTATATTAAGAAAACTTCCATGTATTTTAATGGTATGAATTGGTTAGTGTATCTTGCACAATAATTTTTTCAGTGTGTGTAACTATTTTCTTTGTGTGTAACTACGGCGAAATGTTCCGATATTCAGTGAGTATACATTTTCCATTTAACTCTACAATGCACATCATAATCCATGCCTTCTCCTACTTTCCTATATGCTGTTACANTAATCTGAATATGTTTAAAAAAAATAGTTTATAAATCCATACATGGTTGGATCCTATTTTATTAGAGGGGTTACTGAATGAAATTGTGTATTGAGACGAAAGAACCGCTAAATTTTTGACATGTATATTAAGAAAACTTCCATATATTTTAATGGTATGAATCGGTTAGCGTATCTTGCACAATAATTTTTTCAGTTTGTGTAACTATTTTCTTTGTGTGTAACTACGGCGAAATGTTCCGATATTCAGTAAGTATACATTTTCCATTTAACTCTACAATGCACATCATAATCCATGCCTTCTCCTACTTTCCTATATGCTGTTACAGTAAATATTTCGATGGTTTATTATATGTATCGGCAAGCCTTCTAAAATCTTATTAGTGAACATATTCAGGATTGAATTAATTACTTCAATTCCGGAAGAAATATCTCATCCTTTCGTTTCGGTAATTGTTTATTCATATTGTATTTTATCACTACTTGTTGATTCCTTCTCGATGCCAAATTTCTTAGCCTACTTCTAATTTGAAATTTTACTTAATTTTTTTAGCTGAAAATTTTTGTCAACTATTATTTAGTTCAGCCACGCATCGGCAAAGTGAAAAACGCCTTTTTAAAAAACATTAGCTGGTTTTAATTAATAACGTTTTCGTGGTTTTGTATTCCATCGTCAATTTATAATATTAGTATATGTACTCGTGGAGAAAATTAATGTATAACTCTTCTTACTTATCTTCCAGTAAATTATACACTTATTACCGGGAATATTTTACAATACAAGGCGCAATATTCTAGGAGCAGACTCTTCGTAAAAAGAATCATTGTTTTCCTCCCGTTCATATTCGTTAACGCGTCCACCGGGACACTTGACACTGCTCCGGTGACAGCAGTCTTAAGACACGGACCCAACCTGCCCCACTCCAAAGAGCTCCTGTCCTTCAGCCCACGCCCAGTCTGTAGGAGCGATGTGGCATCCAAAGCTGTTCAAACTGCTGTGGTTGAGCAGGAGAAGACGCTGAAGAAGGAGCAGATCTCCCAGGTGAACCCTCCCAAGTACGAGAAGGTCGAGGACATGGCTGACCTCACCTACCTGAACGAGGCCGCGGTGCTGCACAACCTCAGGCAGCGATACTACTGCCGGCTGATCTACGTAAGTGCCCTCCCCAAATCATCAGCAGAGCCATTACCTGACGTTGCTAACGTGTTGTTGTCTCTCCCGACTAGGACAAGAACTTCAAGAAAGAGCAAGTGACCCAGGTGAACCCTCCCAAGTATGAGAAATGCGAGGACATGTCCAACTTGACATACCTTAATGACGCTTCTGTGTTGCATAACCTGAAGCAGCGATACTACTTTAAGCTCATCTACGTAAGTTGTGAAAAAAAAGGCGCTTAAGCTCTGCAGCCCAACGTCTTGTTCTCCTGCTTGTTTTCGACTGCATTGCAACCTTTTCCTAGCATGCATATGCTCGAAACACCAACCCAACCAGAATAGATATCACTAACAAAAGTTATTATCCTTGTTTTCCTTGTTTCTGTGCGATGTGCCGAACATTACCTGCATGAATCAATTCTTCACCTGACATGAGTTAAAACCATTTTCTACTTCACCCTAAAAGACTAATACATATTTTCCTTGAGTTTTGCAGTTTTCTTCCGCCAATGTGGAAGAAAACCAAATACCACATATAAATTAACAATGCAACATACACTTTACGCTGTTGCTAACCTTTGCTTCTCATCAGATACCTCTCTTCCGCTAACCCCGCTAACTGGCTTATGAGACGCCAACAGGAAGGAACAAGACTGTTCCCCCGTTTATCCTTCCCCTTACCTGACGGAGGACAAACCAGTGCTGCCACTCTTGCTGCTGGCCCCTCCACCGACCCGGCCCTTGTGTGTTGGAGGCGAAATGGCGCCAGGAATCGCCTTGGCCCTCAAGGACACACCTGACAGAGATGTCCTCCCCACGCTCGTTCGTGTTTGCAGGTTGAAGTGGCTGGAAGACGGGCCACCGCCAACCTGGGGCAGTCCGGCACAAGGAGGCAACAATGAGAGACAGTTCAGTCCTTGTGCCTGGACCTAGTGTGTAGTTTAGCGACGTGGCACTGCACCACCAGCATCGTCCGCAGCTAGCACCACCGCCACTCCTCGCTCAAGAATTTCACTCGTGCCTTCGAACGACGAAAGCCTTAGTACACCTCCTGGACTTTTCCTGGCTGGAAAAATGTGTACTTTATGGCAATTTGTTTATTTTTTTTTTTTCGTTCGTCAATAAGTCTCTTCTCAACAGAACAATTATCCCAAGCCTCAAATAGCTGTTTATTTTAATCAACATTTCATTGTGAATGGAGTGTAGGCTTACGCGGCCGTTGTCAGTACAGTCTTGGCTTTTGGACTTGAGCCACGTCAGGTATTTCTTCTTTTACGACATGTCGGCAGGCGTTGCAGTTCGCCATTCTCGGATCGCATTGCCAGACCAACTGTTGGTCTTGTTATGCAACACGGAGATGGCAACTTCAACGTCTGGCGAAAAGTCGTCGAAAAACGCAGCTCTAGCTCAAAATCCAAGAGTGTGTTTCTTTATGAAATCACATTTATTATAACATCCTTGATTTAAAGTGTTTCTAGCAGAAGTGGTTCATATTTCCACCTGCACAGGTTTATCTAAAATCTGTCAAATTGTTATTAATTGTTCCCACCCATCACATTTCTCAGCTTAGATGTCAGTAATGTAACAGTCCCAGAAAGAGTCCAGATATTACAATGAATTTTCGAAGAGTTTTATGCGAGAGGTAAGAACAAAGCCAGGGCGAAGACATACCGTCCCTTGCTTCGCGAAACATTCGGTCTGGTGGTGCAGCCGCACAATCGGCTCGTGTTTATGGGAAAGCATCGAGCAACTCAAGTGTACTTGCTAGTTTTAAGACAGTTCTAAGGCATGTTTATTTTAGTAGGGCCTCGTGTATCGCCAGTCTCCTGCAGTGTGTAAGTTAAAACTAAAACTGCACATTTAATAAAACAATTTTTTATGGAGCGGTAAAATAAATGAGAATTTTTTGCTCACTAGTATCAGATAAATTGTTAAAACACGTTTATTAAATAAACTTAATTTGCTATCTGGCGGTTTGTAAACTCAAATTTATTTATGAACAAAAAATTAAAAATAATAATACTTGATGTTTATATTTTATCTTTTTAATTATGAATCAACGTTATAAACTTTAGAGAAAGAGTTTGGATATATTATTTTAACTTATCAGTTTAAATTTTGACATAAATTATTATATTATTATTGCTTCACTACTTCTGTTTTCTATGGATCTACAAAACGCACTTAAGTAATAGTAAATTCAGTATTAATTTTGAAGCAGCTTTAAAAATGGTATATCATTCGAACTTGATAGAAGCTAATATAATAAATGTTTATTGCGAATGCAGTGGGGCTTATAGTAGCGTGATTGGTCGTGTGGCGAGAATGCCAACCCGGTGACGGGTTCAGACCCCGCCCACTGCAGGTCTCAGAATTTGAGCACTGAGTTGCTTATTTGGCTGTGAGAAGACCACGACAGTCAGAAAGTCCTGTACATTCTAACCATCCTGTACATCGTGAAGTGAAGCTTCAAGCTGTGTCTATCGAAGATAAACGATGACGGAGATGTACGATGTGTGGTTTTACACTTGCAAACAGTAATCTCGAACAATGAACACCGAAAGTGTATGAGCGGACTGAAGTCGGGAGTAGGGCAAGTCGACCCTGGACGTGTGACGTGACCGGTGCCGTGTGTTGCAATCCTTTGCAGACCTACTCCGGGCTGTTCTGCGTGGCCATCAACCCTTACAAGAGGTTCCCCGTGTACACCCTGCGGTGCGCCAAGCTGTACCGAGGCAAGAGGAGGAACGAAGTGCCACCCCACATCTTCGCCATCTCTGACGGAGCCTACGTCAACATGTTGACCAGTAAGTATCCGCTGTGCACTACGGCACAACTCGCAACTTGGCTGGTTTTAAAACCACCTTCGTAAACTGTCGCCACCTGTGCAGCCTGTTCACGGTAAAGTGAGCACTTTTGAAGTCCTAGTTACTTTCACATTTCACCCAAATTTTATCATTTAACCACCTTTTTAAATAAATACTGCCATGTAAGGAATAATCACAGTGTGTATATTCCACCTCACATACGGAAATTAACGTCTATGGCTAAAATAAAATATATTTATTGACTACTATTCCAAATAAGAGGTTTTTCAAAAGTGCTCACTTAACCGTGAGCAGTCTATATATATATATATATATATATATA
>NQII01002235.1:119133-172888 GCA_002778355.1 Clitarchus hookeri | reverse complement strand
GCATCAACAGAGTAGAAACTATATACATATAACATATATACCCTATATATATATAATTACTATCTAATTTATTGCCAAACTCTTTAGATAGTAAATCAAACTTTTTAAATCTCGTACTATTATACTCATGATCCCTGTCTTGTATCATTTTGGGCTAAATTCTGAACGCTATGTTAATAAAGCGTTTCTTAATGCAAGTAATGTTATAGAGTATTATAGACACTAATTTGCTTTGAATTTGTCAGTAACTACCGTATTTAGCATAAGAAAGACTAAAAAATATAAACTCATCATTTCCAAGTACGCTGACACCAAATTTACTCTTTTATTTTAATTCTTAGTTTGCAAAATAATTCAACAAAGCAGCACGTACTTTCACAAATGTAATTATATTTTATTTTTGCCTTTTCCAGACCGCGAGAACCAGTCCATGTTGATCACGTGAGTTATCATTTAGTATTTGTAATCTCCTTATATAATTTCAAAATATGATTAACTATATCTTTTTCGTACAATGCAGAAAATTAACACTGTAGTTTTTACTGATAATCTTGCCAAAACGACGCAACCTAATAATATTATTTCCACTTTTCTGAGAATAATCTTGCTCATAACGTATTACAAATGATTAATGTATCTGAAAATAATAAGTAAAGTTTATAATACTTAATAGCAAAGGATTCTTCCAAACTCTATTCACGAATGCTTTAGTTTTCGAGTTCACATTGATTGCATATTTACACATTTAATAAGCATTACGCTTTTTATAGTCAGAAAAATTCTTTAAAAATTGTTGTGCCATTATTAATAATTTATGTTTAAAAACTTATTATTGATTTTATGGACAAACTTTTTTTAAACTAAAAATTTTAAAGTTTTAAAATTATTTACGTATTTGGCAATTTATGCAAAAATTCGTTTGCTGATTATTTTAATATGTAAAATCATATTCTATAAATATTTATTTCAATAAATAAAGTATCTTTCAGCTTTTCACGCTTAGTTTGTGCACAGTAATTTTTTTCTTTGTGACCCATAATCGGTAAAGTGACTTCTGTGATATTTAATTTTGTAAAATTCTTCAAGGTTGTGAAAATTTGTATTGCTCACAGCATCAACATATATGCACATTTATATGTGCATAAAACCAAGATATTTATTATTTTTGTACCCGGAACCTTTAAAATGAAAACTCATCTATTAACCTCACTCCATATCACACTTATATGCTGCCCACACTGCAAAAACTTCTGTATTTTCCCAAACTAGTTGCCAAGATAATTTTTGTTCTACTGCAAGAGAATCGGAGCAAATTTTACAAAACGTTAGTGTGTAANACAAACTAGTTGCCAAGATAATTTTTGTTCTACTGCAAGAGAATCGGAGCAAATTTTACAAAACGTTAGTGTGTAACGGGTAAAGCTATTTTTTAAATTTCACAAGCAAGTGGTTTATACTTTAATTTTATTATTAACATGTAGCTACTCAAACAATTTTGCATGTTTTCTAAAATAACGTTTTGTAAAGAAATGAAATATTTCAGTTTCATAGTTGCAGGATAATCCTCGGCAACGAGCTTACAAATATTTACTTGCGACTTATACATAAATGTTTGACTGNTTTCATAGTTGCAGGATAATCCTCGGCAACGAGCTTACAAATATTTACTTGCGACTTATACATAAATGTTTGACTGTGCAAGTGATGTGCAGCGCCTTACGAGTATTGTGTTGTTGCCCGCAGAGGAGAGTCTGGTGCAGGGAAGACCGAGANTGCAAGTGATGTGCAGCGCCTTACGAGTATTGTGTTGTTGCCCGCAGAGGAGAGTCTGGTGCAGGGAAGACCGAGAACACGAAGAAAGTAATTGCGTACTTCGCCACCGTCGGCGCCAGCAGCAAGAAAGAAGAACAGGCTGCTGTTTCCAAGAAGGTACGCTTCACCCACTACACCGCACACCATCACAGAAAGTACGCTTCGCCCACTACACCGTACACCATCACAGAAGGTACGCTTCACCCACTACACTGTACACCATCACAGCTGTGATGCGTGCGCAGCTCAAGTAACTCAGTCGTCCTCGTATTCTCTTCTATTGTCTCGAGTGCTATAGTCGAAAGCTGTTTGCTCACAAAAAAGTTTACACAGAAATCAGGCTTTCAACTGTGGCTAACCTATATGCTGCCTTGAATAACTCTCAACACGTGCGTCACTTTGAAAAAAAAAATTCACTCTCAGGAAGAAATATAATTAGCCGATATCTCTTAGTATCCGTATTACCCCTTTTCACTCTGAAATCAGCTTGCAGATAATTTAAGTATGTTGAGTAGAACTCCGACTCTCATTAAGTCGAAAATGAATGACAGAAAATGATAATCTGGTCAAGAGTAGGGTTTCAGTTCGAAAACCGTTTTAGAATTTGTTGATTTTAAAAAGTAAGGCCTTTAGGAAAGAATGGTTTAAAAAACTGAATTAGAGTGAGAAGATACATTTTACGCCACGTTGCCTAATACCGCATGTTATCAGTTCCTTCATCTCATAATTGGTTGGTAATTTAATATTTTCTCCTAAATATTTCGATGGAAAAATTAAACAAAATTTATATTTTGTTGTCTTTGTTAAGGAAACGCCTTCGATATATAAGAATATTTTAGAAGTAGTTCTTTCTCGCCAAAGAACCCGTGTTTCCACCAAGTGTTGAGTTATATTTTGGCTTTGAAATATAAATTTATTGTAAGATAATTGTAAACATCACGAAGACAAAGGTTATTTCAAATTTTTAAATAATAATTATTTAATCTACACCAGAACTTTTTATGCTTAACTATATCATCTTGTCAAAGCACACTGAAAATACTTTCTGTCCACTTGCCGGCTGAACTGAAAGTGCATTTTTTTCTGTTCTCTTAGGGAAGTTTGGAGGACCAGGTGGTGCAGACCAACCCCGTGCTTGAGGCCTTCGGTAACGCTAAGACGGTGCGAAACGACAACTCCTCCCGCTTCGTAAGTATCTGCCATCAGTTTCTCTAACATAAACATGTACGTGTGGCCCAGGGAAGGGCACGTTTTACACGTTCCAAACTTATCCTTACATATATTAAAGCCTATGCATTAATTTCGCAATCTAAATTGTTTGTCTTTGCTTATTATTCTTCGTGACTTATATTAATGAATTAAAGAATATTTTCTTTACTTAACTTCTTGGGTTTCATTTTGTTGCCTGCATGCCATGAAAAGAGAGAGAGAGATAGTCGTATGTTGTCAATTTGTACAAATCCATAATTTTTACTTTCTTATCATTAGACTAGTGTCATTATCACATCCTGCTGTAACTTGATTACACAAACAGCTCCTCGGTGCAAGCAAATATGTTTATGAGAATATTATCCACATGTGGAAATTCTAACGCTGTTAAACTCGTTTTTAATGGTATTATTGTGTGTTTATCTTTTATTGATATTTCTCAGCGTAAAGAAAAATATTATACTAGGTGACGACATTTTTTTAGCTGAACTTACTACCAGTCAAAGTAAAATGATATTTCCTTCTGTTACCCAGGGTAAATTCATCAGAATCCACTTCGGTCCTGCTGGAAAGCTGGCCGGAGCTGATATTGAGACATGTGAGTATCAGACATAAACTTGTTAGTAACAATTCAAATTAAGCAAATAGTTACATCACGAAAAAAAACCGCCCTTTAGATTTAACTAGCACAGATAATAATTATAATTAAAACATTATCAGAAATCAACTTTAAAAATACGTATCCCCGTAATGAAGTCAAATTTCATTAAGGGTAATTCTAATCAACATTACACTTTTTTTTCGAATTTCGGGACGACAGTCTTACACACGTTGTTTTTAAATTGTCTGCAATTCAAACACATAAGAAAATTTTGAAGCCGCAGGTAACTTAGCAGAACACAGAACTGCTAGGACATTACCTTTGTGTATAGGTGTGTTAATAGGCATATACGCATGAATACAATTAAAATGGAAGTGGCTGTGACAAATATAATAGAAGTTAGACGCAATTTTCCTTCGTTAAGTTTCCACCAATATAGTTTTCTTTAATAGTAATTGTAAACAATCGTATTGAGTTGCTTTATACTTACGTTTGCCTTCGCAGACCTGCTTGAGAAAGCTCGTGTGATCTCGCAGCAGACGCTCGAGAGGTCTTACCACATCTTCTACCAGATGATGTCTGGAGCCGTTAAAGGATTGAAAGGTGAGTTCATCCTAAGACATAACTATTTACGGCACCGCAAAAGTAGACGAAGATTTCTGTTCGTTGCCTAGTTAAATTGTTATAGTGCATTATTACTTTCAGTGAACTTATTTTTACTTCCAAATACTCCAAATAAATGCTTTAAATAATTTGTTTTCCAGTTATAAAATTTTTCATCAATTGTGAGGTAACATTACGTTATTGTTGTAAAGAAAAGGGGAATGGTACAGTTTTCTATTACTTTTTCCACTCGGGAAAAGTTTATTATTAGTTTTCTCATGCTCAGCTTGTGAAGTACAACGAGACAAGATGACGAAGTGTGTTATTCAGTTATTAATTTTTTTAAATTCACTCAATAAATTCGAAAATTTATTTCTATTTAAAAAAGTTTGCTCTTTTATGTGCATTTTATAAGTACATTGGCTAAGATTGCCTCTTGTAAATTAATTTCTTATCAATGTACTCTTTGTTAAGATAAATACGTTGAAGGTTTATTTGTTATTAACATAGTTTCATTACAGTTCTGTTCTCATCTTTTTCAGCATACTCTCATAAGATGTGACTAATTTTTCTTCCAGGAGGTAGATTATGCAAATTCAGCCAATTATAAGAAACGTTTCTTTCAGGTTTCTGAAGATGTTCAGTATTGCTTATTATTTTATTATACGATATTTTTATGCAGTTGTATAGTGTACATATCTAACTTCTGAAAACTATGGGCATGGTTATCAATTAAATTTAACAAATTCTACGTAATCAAGATGAGTTTTAATTTTTTCTTTGTAGTTTATTAATGAGCTATCATGTTAATGTAAAAACTTCATTTCTGAAGATGATATTATTGACCTGGATAACAATGTGGTTTGGTAGTAAAGTTCCAATTTGACTTGTCTAATGCCATTTTTGTGACCCCAGCCATGTGTTTACTCACCGACGATCCTCATGATTACTACTTCATCTCCCAGGGAAAGACCACAATCCCCAATGTCGATGATGGTGAGGAGTGTACGTTGACGGATGTAAGTCGATATTCCTTACCGGCGGAGTGTTCACAGTTCTAGAGGCTGGCTCACGAAAGTCTCTTTATATTCTCTCTTGCCTCTTCTGTTTATACTTTGTGAGAATTCATACGTCTTGATCTTTGCTTGCACCATTCAGCACGATTTCAAGCCAAAAAACAACTTTGTGACATGGCATTTATTCCCCACTCCCTACATCCCCCCCCCCCAGGGGATTTGAGACTCCTGATCACACAGTGCATGAAGCTTTCTTTCGTTGGATGAGCCATCGAGATTTGCACTGCCTCTTAGTACTCGTGGAATGGAACATTTTCCGAATATCTGGAGATCGTGTCGCATATTTTAAAACAACTGTCGTAATGTTTTAGATGAGTATTTGCGCAATGGCCGATTTTGTTTATTACAATTGTGCGCCCTAAATTTTTCTTTGGTCAGCAAATTTTCTGTCAAAATAATTCAATGCTCCGATAAAATCTTGGCAAATAGCTCGGCGTAAAATGCACATCATCAAAGAACTTCAGTTAAAATTTTGTAATATATTTAATTACAATTTTTTTTAGTTATGCTCATTGTGTATTTATATCGTTTTCCTCGCACGTTGTCTTGAATCTACGTGAGTTTAAACTGATGTAAGAATGTTGCTTCCATCGATGGTGAAAACTTGCGAAAGAAAGCAGTAGATGAGGAACATAACTAATGGCTCGAGACAGGAACTTGGAAGGCCACTAGTTAGTTCAACCGACTGACCTCAATCACAAACCCTTTAACAGGAATGTTTGAAGCACTTTGGAGGACTCGCGGCCCTGCAGACTCCGGCAACAATCATGGACTGTTGCTGTTGTAGTTGTAACCTGACTGGCACTAGGAGACTGTAGCAGTTGTGTGGCATGTGGTGTGTTGTTTGCCCCTCGCAGAGATGTGTCTGCTATCCAACAACGTCCACGACTACTACTTCGTGTCGCAAGGAAAGACAACCATTCCCAGTGTAGACGATAATGAAGAAATGAACATTACGGACGTAAGTCGTGGACCACTGCTTCTTCACTCTTCCTGGTATCTTCTTCTGGCCAGTTGGAGACCTGCCTTGTACATAATGCTTGCTTATCGTTCTCCTCTTCTTACTTCTTTTCTTTTTATCAAATGCTTCATGACTACGGTTTTTCTTTATGTGACAAAGTTCTTAACATTCCATATAATAATACATACTGTCCTTCCTTATGAGTACATAATGATGTCGTGCCTCAATATTTAAATCATAAATACCAAATATGAATGCTTTGTATTAAAATGTGCAGCTCCAAAAATATCCACAAAAAATACAGTACACAGTAAAGATAACAGAGCCGCTTTTGAAAACGTTTCTAGGCAAGAATTTTTTGCATTTTAAAAGTCAAAAGCAAAAATTATTAATTTTTTTTTACTAAAAAACCTTTCTTGTGAAGTGTTTGTTAGCAGCTCAACGCCCGATGAGAAACATGAACAGAAAAATGTAATCCTCTGTCTAGTACTATTATAAATAACTGTAGAGAGTATTCAATTATGNAAAATGTAATCCTCTGTCTAGTACTATTATAAATAACTGTAGAGAGTATTCAATTATGTCCCTGTGTGCAACCTAACCACAGTAATCGCGCGTTTTTGATTGTACATATTTTATGAAATTATGTAACATTCTCTCACTTATATGTAGTTCCTTTTTATATAGCAAGAAAAAAAATGCTTCTTGAAACGAGTACCTTAAAACACTTATTCACTCTCTTCTGTGAATATCTTTCTATTCATGTGATTATTAACCCGATGTATAGAGTATAGTGTCCCGTATCTTGTCAGTAGTCCGTTAGTGTTAGTCTGTTTGGGATTCACTGTACACGCCGGAACATTAGTGACGTATGAATTGTGTATAACACAGTTGACTCCTTTCCCCGTTCCTCTTCTCGCAGAGATGAGCCTGTTGTGTGATAGGATCTCAGACTACCGGTTTGTCAGTCAAAGGAACCACGCGTAACACTGGTGTAAACGACTGCGAAGACATGCTCGTCACCGATGTAAGTGCTTGCTTTTCGTAAACCAGTTAAGTAAATTGCTTCACGCCCAGTTAAATCACTTTCATATGCCAAGCAGTGTGTAGAAATACCATTTCCATGCTCAGCTTTGTTAAACTAGCTTTATTCTTATGTGTCGTTATGAACCTTACATATTTCCACCACCAGAGTGGTGAGAAACGGAAATAACATTCGAAGTAACTGTCTTGTACCACTGTAACCCTTTTCAATTTATTCAAAATAACGATGACTCTTAGTGAGTGCAGAAACAATGCAATGTGTTAAAANCCACTGTAACCCTTTTCAATTTATTCAAAATAACGATGACTCTTAGTGAGTGCAGAAACAATGCAATGTGTTAAAAATTTTATGGATTCTAGGTACACTGAGCCTTTCATTCTGCGCTCTACGTAACACAATGTTCGTGTTATATACTNAAAAATTTTATGGATTCTAGGTACACTGAGCCTTTCATTCTGCGCTCTACGTAACACAATGTTCGTGTTATATACTGAAGTACTACGATACGAGTAATCGAAACACATTTTTCTACGCCAGACGGAACAAAACAGTTTTTACTGTAATGAGTCACGTACTCCCATAAACAAAACATCTTAGGATATAATTTTCTCCCAAAGATTTCACGTAAATACGTGTTCAATCCATGTTACTGGTCTCCCTGCAAATCTCTCAACTGCATCATTTCTTCTTCAGGCAATACTTTCTGTTTGACCGGCTACAATGTGAATTGGACTGCATGGCATTTTATGTGTTTACGTGTGCGCCTGTGTGAGTTGTTTTCTGCATTTCCAGAACAGAGACTGCATTAACTGCTGAGCTTCAAATTCTTGTCAATCATTCTTTGTCACTGCTTTATGTTTTGTTCTGTTTCATATGTTGTGAGTTAATACCGCCAGACGAGTGTAGTCTGTTTCCATAATGTGCTTTTGTGTTACTTGTTTGTTAGTGTAGAGAAGTGGCTTGTTTGCCTGCACCTGGCAGACTCTCTGAGAGGCGTGTTGGTGCTATAGTGAAACAGGCTCACAGGCTGCTTCTTGCTATTGGACCTTTGTGCCTGCGATGCGTCGCTTCGCATCCGCACGCAAACAGGGCGTGTCTCGCTCGATGTACCAACATTGCAAACATTTGTTGAGAAATCACGTTCAACAGTAAGATGCCAGTGCATTTTTTTATCTGTTCACGTGAACAACGTTGACAGGTAGAAATGTCGTTGTCTATCGGTAAACAAATGTTTGATATGCTCACTTGTTTCCAAGTATTTGCATTTGATCCTTTTGCAACCTACACGCGTCTCGAAATACAATACACTTGACAGTATAAATCAGCAATTGCAAATTGTATCGAGTCTAAGTTATCTCNTACACGCGTCTCGAAATACAATACACTTGACAGTATAAATCAGCAATTGCAAATTGTATCGAGTCTAAGTTATCTCGTGAAGATGATAATGCCTTGTATTTAACCTGGCTCCGATATTTTACATCCTTCGCAAAGGCGATTCAAATTTCATTAACAGCACTAGGACGTGCGATATATATAACTTATGAAAATGTTGGTACTATGAGACACGTCCCGCATTTATTAAAATAACTAATTTTTATATGCGTCTTCGCACATTTTCT
Organism: Clitarchus hookeri; assembly: GCA_002778355.1. NCBI lineage: Eukaryota > Metazoa > Arthropoda > Insecta > Phasmatodea > Phasmatidae > Clitarchus > Clitarchus hookeri. The sequence goes on along the minus strand of NQII01002235.1, from coordinate 163,959 downwards.
TTTCAAAGCATAGTCCCATGTGATGTGCATTACCTGGGTCTCTATGTGTTGGTTCGTATTATAAATGTAGTATTTACAACATACCCTGCAGGAGGTCGTAAAAATATGTTGCCAAGGACATGATGTATTATGATAAAGTATTAATTTTGTTCGTTCAGAAATTATCTTTGATTCCTTATATAATTAGTTNTAGGACATGATGTATTATGATAAAGTATTAATTTTGTTCGTTCAGAAATTATCTTTGATTCCTTATATAATTAGTTACGGAATCATGTCCTGAAAAATCTTCATCTGTATTATTTTACAGGTTTTCATAGTAATCTAAGCTTTACAAAATAACTGTATTTGTTTTACACAAAAGAAACATCCTTGGGACTTTGTACACTAAATGAGCATGGTTAAGCGACAGTATGGGAGAAACTTCACCTGTTTATAAGCACTCGTTTAAAAAAAAAAATAATTAAAAGTGTTGCATTTGCTCTCAGAGATGTGCCTCTTGTCCGACAACTTCTACGACTACATGACTATAGCCCAAGGCAAACTCACGGTTGAAAGTTTAGACGATGGTGAGGAAATGCAACTCACCCACGTAAGTACTGAATAGCCGTCCGACCATGCACGAGAGCAACTATCACTTTACTAATTACTCCATTATTGTGTTTGCGTAGATTTCTTTGGAAATCCCCGATGCCACTAACGTGTTCAGTCGGGTACTGAATTTTGTAGAAATAATTAAGAAGTATCAAACTTACATTGTATTCTCCTCAAATTAATGCTGTAATTATCTCTGAAATTTTATTCGCAGTATACGCCACAGTGGTTGGTAGAAAATCATACCCGTAAGTAAAACAGAGACAGTAATGTTAGAAAACCTACACTGATAATGAGTTTGTCAGAAAAACTACACCGATAGTGAGGGTTTCTCAACCGTAGTATTTTAAAATATAGCTTGACTATTTAGTTTCATTCCAACATCACTTAACTAATCCGTAAGTAGCTAACTCGTAGGACTTCAGCCAATTAATTTAAACATTTTTAGCTTAAAAATTTGATCGTGTTTTTAGCGTGTATCGTTTGTCATTCAGTAGTACGTGTAAGTAGCCAACCAAATCAGTAATGTTATATATTTTGAATTACGAGCCAAATTAGTTAAATATTCTTGCCCTGTACCAAGTTCTTGTGCAATATATTTTTGTATATAACCTTAGTTGTTTCTTCCATTATTTTCTAAAATCAATAAGAATTGCTCATATATATTTGCATGTACATAGCTAAACGACTAACTTTACNTCTTCCATTATTTTCTAAAATCAATAAGAATTGCTCATATATATTTGCATGTACATAGCTAAACGACTAACTTTACCAGAAATTGTAAATAATTATGCAGTAAATTAAAGTAAACTGCTTGTCACGCTATAGAAATGAAAAGACTGCAGCAACTGTGATTTGATATTTAATTAATTATTGCGGTATTCATTTGTGTTTTTATTAGATGACTACGCATCTCTGTACATAAAAATTAATAATTGAACCATTATTAGGTACAGAAAACCATATCTCAAAATGGTATAGCGTATGAGGGAATCTATAACCTTAGAATTGCAGTATTTGAGCATAGAGAAAATGTTACAACGTCCTTGCAATCTACGTTGTGACTTAGATAGAAAGTGAGTTAGAAGATGACGTGTCTTGCGTGGATATATTGCATTAATTGTTGTACTCTCTCGTAGAATCTCGAGTTAAACCTTTGCTTTAACAGAAGCGTATGTAGTTAGTGAGATGTGATGTAAGGGCGACCTTCACACGTCGCTATCTACATTAAAACCACAGCTCACACATTCACAAGCGGCAATGAAGGAAATTCCTTATACTGAAAGGTATAATGAATTTACCCCAAAATGTAAGTATATGAAAATAATTTTTACACTTGATTGTTTTAAATTTTTTCGTAAAATATTTTGTGCTTGAAAAAATTTCGGTGGTGGAGTTTCGCTAACATTAAAGGGGAACCTTGCCTGGGCTTGTAAGATTCCTTCAGAAGTTTTATGAATTTCAGTTTTCCGAAATCACTATTTTTGTCAACGTAAAAAACGAAAACAGGTTTACAAGCAAAAATGTATTTCAATTTCTGCTAAATTTATGTGAACGTTTGTTAAGCGGCCTTTCCAGTGCATGGTGCTTGTGCGAGCATAGTGACGTCACGAGCTCCTGGGTAACTCTAAGACGATGTCCGCCTTCTCACGACCCTCTTCCCCGAGAAAACCCCGCTCGTGTTCGTGGTGGAGTCTCGTGTCACTGTTCGAAACGTCGTCAGCATTTCTTGGAAACAACCCCTTCCCCTGCGCGGGCAGATTTTTTCCCACCGCCCGATCCTTCCCAATCAGAACACCCCGACGCTAGGTCGGCCTTTTTGATCCTGAATTCGAACGAGGAGGATCGCCCCCGGGCATGCGCGACAGGCACCAGGCGAGGTCTGTGACGTCAGCGCTCGCCCGACACGAGGCAGTGGGAAGGCCGCTGAGCTGCGCATGCGCTTGTGTGACGGGACTGTGTCTGGCGGTTTGCAGCAAGCCTTCGACGTGCTGGGCTTCACGCAGCAGGAGAAGGACGACATCTACAAGATCACCGCCGCCGTCATGCACATGGGCGGCATGAAGTTCAAGCAGAGGGGTCGCGAGGAGCAGGCGGAGGCTGACGGCACAGCGGTGAGTTGTAGGACTAAAACCGGGTTAACGTTGCTTCTACTCACGTTGGGAACAAAGCCAGTTTTCTTATNTCCCCGAGAAAACCCCGCTCGTGTTCGTGGTGGAGTCTCGTGTCACTGTTCGAAACGTCGTCAGCATTTCTTGGAAACAACCCCTTCCCCTGCGCGGGCAGATTTTTTCCCACCGCCCGATCCTTTCCAATCAGAACACCCCGACGCTAGGTCGGCCTTTTTGATCCTGAATTCGAACGAGGAGGATCGCCCCCGGGCATGCGCGACAGGCACCAGGCGAGGTCTGTGACGTCAGCGCTCGCCCGACACGAGGCAGTGGGAAGGCCGCTGAGCTGCGCATGCGCTTGTGTGACGGGACTGTGTCTGGCGGTTTGCAGCAAGCCTTCGACGTGCTGGGCTTCACGCAGCAGGAGAAGGACGACATCTACAAGATCACCGCCGCCGTCATGCACATGGGCGGCATGAAGTTCAAGCAGAGGGGTCGCGAGGAGCAGGCGGAGGCTGACGGCACAGCGGTGAGTTGTAGGACTAAAACCGGGTTAACGTTGCTTCTACTCACGTTGGGAACAAAGCCAGTTTTCTTATAGTACACCTTCTCTAGGTACCCCAAAAAATATGTTACGTTTTTGATTTCATGTTTCGAGTATTCATTCTCTGCGAAACCTTTCCATAGTCCTCTNTGGTACACCTTCTCTAGGTACGGAGTGTTACAAAAGAGCTGAATTTTAATTACATTTTTTAGCTACGTAAATATTAAAAGAGAAAAATTCTACATAGTTATGTAGTTAATTTATATTTGATTTATGATCATTGCCATTATTTTTGTTTTCTAACTTAGAAAATAGAGAAAATCCGTTACATGTGCGACATTAGCGCTTACCTAGTGGCAAGAAATTTTAGTTGCGGCAATTTTCCCTGTGCCAAACTGTTCCAAAAGAAATCTCGTTTTGTGGTTAATCTAAGTAGAAAAAACCCTACTACATGTCATTCCCCGTTCCTGATTCTCTGAGCAAGTCTGTAAAGATTTCGCAGTCGACGAGACTTTAAGCCTTAAATGTGCACCTTTACCACTCGAAGTACGTCGCGAGCGACCCTCGGGTGCCTTTTGCCCAAATCATTCTCTGATTTTTAAAGAATAAAACATGAATACATGTTAAGCTGAATTACTTAAGGTGAATTTTTATAAATTACACACAAGTTTTTGAAAAATAATTGTGTGACTCACACTGGGTAGTTAATGCTCTTGAAAAACCGAAAATCCTCCACGTTCCCTATGCCCGCCGGAGACTGAAGCCGAGTCGCCGTGCTAGAGAGGCTCCCCCTGTAAGAGCGGGGACAAATGTTAAAAAAAATAACTTCAGTTATCTGCTGTTCGGATATTCTAAACAACATGCAGTTACTATTCGTGAAACATTGTAGTAGCTGTCTACTACTATTTTGCAAAAGCACAGCTGTGCGTGCGTTTATTGAGTTTATTTTTAAATATAAAACCAAGAACTGAATTCGAACTACTTTATTGCCTATATATTTTAACAAAAAAAAAATACATACGGCAATATAAGATACAACATATCGTTTTCAAATATAATTTGGTTTATCATGTTTTTAAAAATAGCGTAACACCAATACGTATGGAAAAATTATTCTTTTGGAATTTATAACATTGTATTGTGTAGAACTTTACGATAAAATATAAACAAAGCTTCTGTTTGTTTTAATTTTAATCGAATTTCAACTTCTCAAAATCTCCTGCTAAAATTTTTGTTTAAAAAATTTATTTTTGCTTTACGAAATGTAAATATTTTAATTTTACAGAGTTTTGGATAGTACTATTTTGTTAATTTGAAGCAAATTATATTGGCTTGTTTACTGATGTTGTGGTAAATATCGCTAATTTGTCGCGACACGTTGACATTTTTAAATTCGGAAACTATAGAGTATTACAACTATTTCTGTATAAAGTAGTTTCTAACATTCAAATATCTTGTTAATAAATCCAACCCCAAAAAATATGTTACGTTTTTGATTTCATGTTTCGAGTATTCATTCTCTGCGAAACCTTTCCATAGTCCTCTTAACTTGCTGCAATAATCACTATTACGTATAAGGTTGATATTGTCGTTGTTGCTGGAACGCATGTATGTCCCTGTTCCACAGGAAGGTGAGCGTGTGGCCAAACTCCTGGGAACCACCCACGAGGACCTGTACAAGAACCTCCTGAAGCCCAGGATCAAGGTCGGAAACGAGTTCGTGACCCAGGGCAGGAACAAGGATCAGGTGCGTCAACTTTTCTCCGACTATTCCAAAGGATACCTCGGTCTGTTGTTTAGTTTAATTCGCATTATTCGCAATAATTGACATGAAATGTTGCCATGGCCTAACAATCTCAGGCCGATGGTCCTCTGAAATATGCACACGTGATTAGAGCCCACAAATACTCTAGACCGAGCATTGCCATTATGGAACATCCTGCCTGTGTTGCTAACGTGTGGATGATGTTACCAACCAAATGTATGCACGTTAAGCTACGTGGTTCAACAAAATACGATACTGGGATTTGTTGTTCACTCTCGCGTACGTGGTTTCTGTTATTTTACTTTTCTTTTTTAACTAAACTAATAAGAAAACTTCTTACATTAAGGTGGAGTCATAAAAATAATAACTATCGTGACTGAATTGAAACGAGTCGTTCAGAATGAAAAACACTTAAATTTGGGTTGAAAATCAATTACACTTCTATTAATTGATTTTTTAACTTTTTAAAAATTAAATATTACTATAATATGTTACACTGTTTCGAAATATATACTTTATTCTTTCATGTTCAACTTAAATTATACATTTTTGACCATTTTCGCAGTGTATGTAGTACTTTTTAATGAACTTTGCATGTGGAACAGTCCGGTGGTGCAATGCTCCATTGGAAGACACTCTATATTTCTACCTTAATGTGTGTGTACCTGCATGAATGATCACTTTAGGCTACAATTCGTGGTATAGTTAATCCACGATTACTTTCAACTTTCCTGAAGCACTAATAAATATCTACTTCCAGAATATTTCTGTGCCTCATGCAAACAAAGATTAACCGAGTCTAGAAAATTACACAAATAGGGACAACGCACGGCATTCCTGCGCACTCAGTGTAATAATATTTTGCAGAACAACTATTATTTACCAGGCATTACCAACAGGCCAATTTTTCCCCGGTTTTTATTCATATTAACTACAAATGAAATATAATTATTTGGAGATAAATGTAATTAAAAGTTTAATGTTAACGCAGGTACAAGATGTATGTTACTAATAACATTCAGGAAACTAACAAGCACGTCATACATGGGGTGATATTCTAAGGTTTGATTCAAAAGGTGTGAAGCAACCGCGAATAGATTCTATTTTTTATTTTAGTGTACATAAATAATTGACTCGCGAATTTTGTAACATTTGGAGGGAGGGGTAGAACCTGTCGAGCAGGGCGGGGTGACACGATAGTCTCGCTGTGCCAGCGGTGCAGGTAATATTGCCATGTTTCTGTTCTCNAAATACTCTAGACCGAGCATTGCCATTATGGAACATCCTGCCTGTGTTGCTAACGTGTGGATGATGTTACCAACCAGATGTATGCACGTTAAGCTACGTGGTTCAACAAAATACGATACTGGGATTTGTTGTTCACTCTCGCGTACGTGGTTTCTGTTATTTTACTTTTCTTTTTTAACTAAACTAATAAGAAAACTTCTTACATTAAGGTGGAGTTATAAAAATAATAACTATCGTGACTGAATTGAAACGAGTCGTTCAGAATGAAAAAACTTAAATTTGGGTTGAAAATCAATTACACTTCTATTAATTGATTTTTTAACTTTTTAAAAATTAAATATTACTATAATATGTTACACTGTTTCGAAATATATACTTTATTTTTTCATGTTCAACTTAAATTATACATTTTTAACCATTTTGGCAGTGTATGTAGTACTTTTTAATGAACTTTGCATGTGGAACAGTCCGGTGGTGCAATGCTCCATTGGAAGACACTCTATATTTCTACCTTAATGTGTGTGTACCTGCATGAATGATCACTTTAGGCTACAATTCGTGGTATAGTTAATTCACGATTACTTTCAACTTTCCTGAAGCACTAATAAATATCTACTTCCAGAATATTTCTGTGCCTCATGCAAACAAAGATTAACCGAGTCTAGAAAATTACACCAAAGGGACAACGCACGGCATTCCTGCGCACTCAGTGTAATAATATTTTGCAGAACAACTATTATTTACCAGGCATTACCAACAGGCCAATTTTTCCCCGGTTTTTATTCATATTAACTACAAATGAAATATAATTATTTGGAGATAAATGTAATTAAAAGTTTAATGTTAACGCAGGTACAAGATGTATGTTACTAATAACATTCAGGAGACTAACAAGCACGTCATACATGGGGTGATATTCTAAGGTTTGATTCAAAAGGTGTGAAGCAACCGCGAATAGATTGTATTTTTTATTTTAGTGTACATAAATAATTGACTCGCGAATTTTGTAACATTTGGAGGGAGGGGTAGAACTTGTCGAGCAGGGCGGGGTGACACGATAGTCTCGCTGTGCCAGCGGTGCAGGTAATATTGCCATGTTTCTGTTCTCNCTGTCGAGCAGGGCGGGGTGACACGATAGTCTCGCTGTGCCAGCGGTGCAGGTAATATTGCCATGTTTCTGTTCTCCACAGGTGTCGTACTCTGTGGGTGCCATGTCGAAGGGCATGTTCGACAGGCTCTTCAAGTGGCTCGTGAAGAAGTGTAACGAGACGCTGGACACGAAGCAGAAGAGGCAGCACTTCATCGGTGTGCTGGATATCGCCGGCTTCGAGATCTTCGACGTAAGTTCGTCGCATGCTCGAGCCAAATCGCTCCGAAGGGTTATGAGGGCTAGGGCTGTGCGATATCGACTTCTCAATATCGTTTAGAAACTTGTTGGCCATATCGATATCCGTTCCATATATCGCTTCCAGACAGTGTTGGAAATCGATGGCGATAAATCGTAAACATCGCTTAAACTGATATCTCAAATATTGGTCATACTTATATTGCAAATATCGCATGTTACCAACAACGCATACCGCTAACATCGCATATCGCTAACATCGCACATGTGCGAATTATAGCTCTACACTCCTGGACCATATAGTCGTTGTAATATTTCAGAGACATTGTTTCATGACCGATATATCTCTATATCGCACAACCCTGCTAAAGTCCTCAGGCAATTGAGCATCAAGTGTCACATGAAAGCTGCAATCTAAAACTGNCTATATCGCACAACCCTGCTAAAGTCCTCAGGCAATTGAGCATCAAGTGTCACATGAAAGCTGCAATCTAAAACTGAAACTGTGTAATTCCTCCCGGGCTGTGACATTTTACTACAGATAAGTGAAACCTGCTCCACTAAAATGACAGGGAANAAACTGTGTAATTCCTCCCGGGCTGTGACATTTTACTACAGATAAGTGAAACCTGCTCCACTAAAATGACAGGGAAGCATTTTGAATATTTCGTAGACCAAATACCACTGATTTAACGGTGGTTTCTACTCATTTTCATTAGAATCCGCTGCTCTCGGTTGCGGTTAGAGTGCATCCCACTGAGTCGTCGCTCGATTAAACATTATCAACTGATTATGCAGTGCCTGGATTGAGTTTACAGTTTCTGATTTTGAATGCGTTNTGTCGCTCGATTAAACATTATCAACTGATTATGCAGTGCCTGGATTGAGTTTACAGTTTCTGATTTTGAATGCGTTTTGGTTATTTCACAATGTTTCTAATACACATGAAAGATATTTTTTTGGGCAGTTACAAATAACCAAAACGCATAATTAGGTACGGGAAAATTTTGTGAATTCATTTCACGACCAGGTAACCTTCGAACAGATGTGCTTTTGAATGTCTTATGCAGTTATATTGCAGTTTATTACACACGTCCTGGAAGATNGGTAACCTTCGAACAGATGTGCTTTTGAATGTCTTATGCAGTTATATTGCAGTTTATTACACACGTCCTGGAAGATACTGAAGCAGTAACTAAACTCAAAGTTTACGAAGACAGAATTCCTTTATGCCTGTTCTAGTATCTGAGTTTATAGCNACTGAAGCAGTAACTAAACTCAAAGTTTACGAAGACAGAATTCCTTTATGCCTGTTCTAGTATCTGAGTTTATAGCTTATAGTAGATTGTGGAGTCTAGCCTACAGGTCGTTGAACCAGCAAAATTTTCCCGTTTCTAGTATAGGGTTTGTGATTTACCAACATATTCTCAAAACAGTAAAAGTTACATAAAACATTTTAGTTCAGTTGTATATTTACCAAAAATTGTAGAATTTTTTTTTTGTGCGCTCATAATTTTCTTTTCTTATCAGGTTTAAGGAGTTCGCCTGTGGAATCGTACAAAAGGAGATGAAATTTAGTATTTTAGTATGTTTAATTTGTTTTCGTTTTATTTTCATGTGGCTGAGGAGAGTTCTGTCCCAGAATTTGCAGCAGACACAGCATCACGAATTCGTACCAGGATTTACAATCTTTAAATATGATGTTTTTCAGAGATGTGCAAAATAGATAAGCTTTCCTTCCTGACAAGTTAAATAAAAAACCACTACGTATTTTGTTATTAACACGTATATGTTGGCTTATAACTCGTGTATCTTGACCAATATTTGTCCAGAGTTTGATTAGAACTAGTTTTTATGAGAAATTTGTGTTTTAACTTCAACGTAAAATTCTGTACTACACCTGTAACTGAAAGAGAATCATTTAGATCAATAACAAATATTTTCTCCTGCAACTCGGAGGAATACTCAAAATTGAGAGTATTTTATTACCAATTAGTTACAAATTTGAATTGCTTCACAAATATTTCATATACAGGCCGTTATAGTTATAGTTAACTATTACGCAGTTTTGTACATTTACCTCCGCTCTTTTCAGTGTAATCTAATTGTTTCTATTGAAGACGAAAAATACATTTTGTAACGCAGACATTTAAGTTGGTTCATATGTACATCAAAATTTTATTTCAATATTTGAAGCATAAGTGAAACTACTTAAAAATTAATTAAATAGTTTGATTTTCCTGTAAAATATTTTACTAAGAAAATATATATCCGTGCTGTTCAGAATTTTACGTAATATTCGTGGTGGGGTTTCATTTTGTAGTCAGTATTCTAACAGCTTTAGCTAAACGTAGTAACTTTTACCATTTATGTCACAAACGAAACGTACTTTATTGTAGTTATGTGTTTGGTATGGCAGCAGTAATTAACAGTGTGTCAGTATGTAGTTATATGTACGCAAAACTGCACTTTTGTCACATAACGTGTTTATCGTTAGAGCTACTAAAAAAAATTCCAGTGACTAGTTTGCATGCATGTAAATGTTCGCAGTACAATGGCTTTGAGCAACTGTGTATTAACTTCACCAATGAGAAACTGCAGCAGTTCTTCAATCACCACATGTTTGTACTCGAACAAGAAGAGTACAAGAAGGAGGGCATTAATTGGGCCTTCATTGACTTTGGCATGGACTTGTTAGCTTGCATTGAGCTTATCGAGAAGGTAGAATACTAACCCCTTAGCAAGTATTTAAATTTAAAAATGAACCTTTGTCCCTATCCGTAGCGGAATATCATTGTCTGCTTGTCATATTTCGACTTCCAATTTTGCATTAATGTAATCGAACATTGCTTCGCCCTGGGGAATTGTATCATTAAGTCGATAGAAAGATATCAGCGATGTACTCCATTAGTTTGAAATACTATTCCAAACAAGAGTCAATATTCCCAACACTTCACGTACGTATTTATACACTAAAAGCGTAGATAGTACTAACCGAACATTGTGAATAACTTAAGTAAGCATTACGGCATGGCGCACGCAGTTATTCTGGCTTACTAATCACAATAACCCAGCCATAACGCAGATGTTTCGATGCTTATGTGTGTTAATATTAATATATAATTGACACATAATGCTGCTATATACCTTCAATGTATCTGTGAACACCCCTGATGGTTTTATCGTAGTTAATATGTTGTCTTACATTCTACTTATTTGCTGTAACGTGCATATATACATTCCACACTTTACAGCGCCCTTTAATGTTTCTTTCTTTTCCAGTTTACTTTGTACAGCCAAGAGCCTTTTCCAATTAACCTTTTTTTCAGAGAGGCATTAGCTCGCCTTCTTCAGTGACTCGATTCCCACTGCCATGAAATAATAATTTTTCCTCGTATAGTTCACACAGGTGTAAACTGCTTCAACCAATATGAGAGTTTACGCAACTAAATTTTTATTTTGTACTTGTGAATGCATTCCCTTCGCCATTTAATACAATGTTTTATTTATTGTATTTTTGTTTAATTTCTAAACCCGTAAACAGTACAACGGATTTGAGCAACTGTGTATTAACTTCACCAATGAGAAACTGCAGCAGTTCTTCAACCACCACATGTTTGTACTCGAACAAGAAGAGTACAAGAGGGAAGGCATCAATTGGGCCTTCATTGACTTTGGCATGGACTTGTTAGCTTGCATTGAGCTTATCGAGAAGGTAGAATACTGACCCTGTAGAAATTACTTTAAGAACAGCCTCACAAACTGTTACTAGTCAAATGTGACTGTTTTTAAATGTCTCCTATAATACCTGGGCGTCGGGAAAGTTAATTAGCTTGTTTAAAATATGTGGACAATGACGTATTCTGCTAGCCTTTTTTTTGTAATCGTATATACATTTTAATAGTTGATAATTCTCTACATGTAGCATTAGGTTAACTTAGTATTATTACTGGATTAGATAGCAAGTAAAGAAAGTAAGTACTTTAGCATGGGGCATGTGCACTCCCTACTTTATTGTTGAACTCCTTTTCTCAAACAACGCAGGAGATGCAGTGACCTTGAGAGTGACTCCCTGAAGATCAAAATATAGTTGTGACTTAATTGCGATCATATCGTTTCTTTCAGTAAACCTGCTGTGACTGATGGTACCAGTTTTTTATTTTGTTATGTGTTGTAGTACCCTTCATTATATTACTGTGTTAATTCCCCCTTTCTGCACTTTCCAACAAACATGAATGTGGCCTTCACCTAAAATGCATTTTTTTTACAGCCACAAACCACTAACAGTTCTTCCAGAGAGGCTTTGGATCGCCTTCTTTAACAGCACCATGACCTTTTGCCATGAATTGATATTTATAAGTTATTTTTTTCCTTACTTTGGTTTATTGAGTTGTAGCTGCCTCACGAGACACGAGGATCTACAGAACCCATTTGTGAACCTTTGAATGCATTTCCTTTACCGTTTGATGAAGTGTTGTTGTTTGACCGTTCCTTTACATTTCTAAACCCGCAAACAGTTCAACGGGTTTGAGCAACTGTGTATTAACTTCACCAATGAGAAACTGCAGCAGTTCTTCAACCACCACATGTTTGTGCTGGAACAAGAAGAGTACAAGAGGGAAGGCATAGAGTGGGCCTTCATTGACTTTGGCATGGACTTGGCAGCTTGCATTGAGCTTATTGAGAAGGTAGAACCCCATACCGACCAGTGAAAATCATTTCTAGACATGATAAGCAGATATAGAAATCCGTCCACTGGCTAGAACATATAAGATCTCAAGTCGCCACGTACACATTATGGAAAATGTGAAATTTTGTCTCTTAACGTGGTTTTGAACTTGGATCGTATGTTCCGCACAGTAAAGCGTGTATTTTTAAGTTCCTTTAAGTTTGGTAAAGTATGTTTTCCTTATTATTCCTCAACTTTTACGACAAAATACGATATGTATATACACAAGATACAGTGCATATATATCTATCATACGTATTATTATGTGGGTTTTCCTGAAGTGCGTAAGTACATTGAACTTGCATGAATTGTTCTCAAGTTATTTAAGAGCATGACTTCCAAACTCATCAATTAAAAAACCTACGTGTTAACAAATTTTAAACGACCTAGGAAAGTTCACAAGTTACATATCACCCAGTTGCAGTAAAAGTAGAGTTCTAGTAGAAGGTAGTTAGCTTGGGGAATTTAGTGTTGACACTTTCACCATTTATCACTTACCAAGTTGCTTAGCTGACAGAATTTAACCAATCCCCAGTACGTCAGAAATTAAATGGCTTTTCAGGGAGATGCGTAAAGAATATTTTTCATGCAAATAACTTTACATTTTCAATCGGGTTATTCTTGTTCTTGATTTCCTGAGCTCTATGTACTATACCTTTATCAAGAAAAGTTGGTTTCTGGCCCCAAACCTCGTGTCTAGACTACTTAATAGATTTTGGACCCTTTTTAGTTAATTCCACTTACAATTTCCACACAGCAAAATGGTTACGAGCAACTTTGTATAAACTTCATCAATGAGAAACTGCAGCACTTCTTCAACCACCACATGTTTGTTGTGGAACAACAACATTATTTGGAAGAGGGGATTGTCTGGGAGAGCATAGATTTTGGGGCAAATCTACAAGCTTGCATTGACATGGTCGAGAAGGTAAATCTAACTTAAGGAAAACTTACTATTAATTATTAATAGACTTTTACAATACCTACACCTGAACTTTAAAAATCAAGAGTGTATATGTGTGTTTCCTGACTTTTTCTTAAATGTTGACTAATTTTTTTTTACTCTCTTCTATTTAATTTTTTCCAGAGTTTGCAATAAACTTACTGAAGTGATGCTTGACTCCTGTGGTTTGAGACATGCTGGAGAACTCTTCCTGTTTTGAGATGTCATAAGATCATAACAGTCAACAAATGTGTTCTGCTCCCCAACAAAATTCAGTAGTCAAATGTAATATAGTAAAATCCGGATACTTCGTATGATTCACAACCAAGACAAAATAAAGCCTTCGGCGTAAAATAAGAGTGTTATTCGTATTCACATTCTGTCCATAACTTAGTAGACTGATTTTTTTGACTGTTATCATCGTATTGGCATATCAGTATTTGAAATATGTTTCTGTGTGCTCTTTAACCCTACATTTTAGCACCTCTGTGTCTGCATCTTGTTAATGTGTTTTTAAGCACTGGTTTGTTTATGTTGATTTTCAAGTCTGCCCCCGCCTGAAATCCGACTGCCTGCACCAATAAGTAACTCACCAAACCCAAAATATCCTTACTAACGGTTTGTGACATCCCCTTATCGTAGTTCAACGGTTTCGAGCAATTGTGCATCAACTTCACCAATGAGAAGCTTCAGCAGTTCTTCAATCACCACATGTTTGTTCTGGAACAAGAGGAGTACCAAAGAGAAGGAATTGAATGGACCTTCATTGATTTTGGCATGGACCTTCAGGCTTGCATTGAACTTATTGAAAAGGTAGACAGGGACAAAAACAAGCTACCTTTACAATCTCAAACATCTTTCCATATTGGGTGTCCTCACTATCAACTCTATCAATTTTAAATTACTTTTCCAGCAAATTTGCCTTGAATAAAGTTTACATAAAAGAGTCGGAGGGGAGTACATTTTTTGCATAATAGCCCAGTATAACCCTATGCTAAATAACATCAACTTTTTCAATTTTTGATGGCTGAGAACATAATTTTTCTATTAGTTAAATTTGCAATAAAGTGAGAATATTCGAAGTATGGAAGATGTTTTTGATAATGTGTTCCCGTGTTGCCTATATGTAAAATTAAATGGACTCAAGGAAATGGGACTCTTTTGAGGCACAGAAGGTAAAATTTACGACTGCAGTGTAGACTATTCCTGTATTCAGGACAGTGTAATTCTTGATTTATTGCTCAGGAATATGCTGTGACTTTGATTACAGACGCGTTTTGTGATATGTTTGCATCCAATGTGTGTTACTAAAACATGAACCTGTTTTCCTTCCTTCAGCATTTACTAAACTACGGTATATTTCTTCTCATTCTGCAATGTCCAGAGGAACTTCTTCTAGAAACGCATTTGCGTGATTGAAACTCTTTGCATGAAAAACGCAACACAAAACTTGCAGTGTAGCAATATTTGCACCAAATGCTTCAAATAGATTACTTCGCATATGTTTTGATGCTAACAACACCTCAATTGTTTCCATCGCATTGCAGATTGAAGAGCGCGGCACAGTGTTATGCATGAAGTGTTTGTGAGTTTCCCAGTTCTTCATACATGTTGTGTGCTATTTCTTTACGCATGCCTTCTTCCTTCGGCGAAAACAGCTGAATGGGTTTAACCAGCTTTTCGTCAATTTCACGAACGAGAAACTTCAACAGTTTTTCAATCACCACATGTTCGTACTCGAGCAAGAGGAATACGAGCGAGAAGGGATAACCTGGAGTTTCATAGATTTCGGGATGGATCTCCAAGCAACCATTGACCTGTTAGAAAAGGTAGACGGTCTCTGTGACTCTGCAGTAATGCTTAGCGCGCAAATGCTCGGCCCAGACTCCATAATGCTGTACGCTGCAGGGAGTTCAGAGTCTTCTCTGGCGTATGGTGCCGTAGATCTAGCTGCTTTCCAACGCGCCTTTTCTTGTAAAACGGCGTTATGCGTAATTGTTGGCACTTACGGCGCATGTTGTGTAGGTTTGTAAAATACGTTGCTAATAATAAAGATCTTAATACTTAAAATCACTACGGTTAATATTAACAAATACGTTGAATGTATTACAGTGTAACATACGTTGTGGGAAAAGTACTTTAAAACATTTTATCCAATACCCGTATTTGCCTTTGATGTGTGATTTTTTTGTCGTTAAACTGCTTTTGTCAGATTTTCTTTACAAGATCTCTAACAAAAGATAGCATACACACTTTTACCCACAACGGTGAACCTGCTTAATTTTGTAACTATCGAACTGACATATGTAGACGAATCTTAACATAACTCAGAGATATCAAGTAGTAAATCAGTGGATGTTTCGCAGATTAACAGAGTATTTTTTAATTGAACTATTGTGGCGCAAAATCGTTTGCGGTATTTTTGGAAGCTAACTGAGCTGGGCCGTAGGTAAAGCAGTTTCGCCTTCGCATATTTACTGTCATTCGCTATTTATGAATTAGTAAACTAGGACTCATGCAGTAGTAAAGTGCTGCTTCTACCAGCCTTTGCTTGCGCGGCATTTCACACAGTATGCCACTAATTAAATCCCTTTTATTGTTCCATGCGAATGTCGGAAGAATTAATATATGTACAATAAATCAACACGAGCAGTTAGATATCAGTAGATGATTTAGTGAAGATAATTAAATTATTGTTTATATATTACCCTACATACTATCGTATCATATTATATATAAAAAGGCGTAACATCCAGATATTTTTGATAGTTATGTTAAACATAAATATAAATATTTATGTATATATAAAAAGTTTGTTATGCACTTCATTTTCTCACTTTATAAATACTCTATTTTATGAATATTCAGTTACTTTTTTGGACAATTTGGTACATATTAAATGATTTCGTTCGGGTTTTACCTTAAATCTCAAATATGAATTTTTCTTTTCTCACAAATTAGTTGTTCTTCTGAGGCAGCTTACAGTTACAGCTAGCGTTTTATTACTGAACTCTATAATTGTTTTTCGAGGTAGTATCAGACCTCATTGCACTGGCACATGTTTTTACTTTCTAAAATTAGTAAATAAATAATAAGTATTATTATTAAACAGTAACCACATGCTACCGAAGATAATATTAGTTAATACAAAATGTGACAAATCTCTCTTTATAACCTTTTTACACATCACATTAATATTACGGGGAAATAATTCTTGACGAAACTGTAATTGCACACAAAATGTCCAAGTTACGGTATCAGGTGCTTCTTATTTAGCTCTTTAATGACCATTAGTCTACATCGAGCACATAAAAATTACCAGATATAGGATTTCTTCATGTAGTTCAAAGAGCAACATAATACCTCATCTTATATGCCCTATAAATCTCCGTTTATTTTAAAACTTTTTTCCTCAAAGTGTCTTTGCCTGCTCTCTGCCTACTTAATTTTTGCGCATGTTTTTGTGTTTAGTAACATATTTCGTTGCTGTCTTCACCATACATCTGCATTGTTAGTTATAACAACGCTCTTTAAGGTAAGTTATTGCTCGAGTGCCAGCACAACTGTACCAGATATTTCAATAGCGTTCTTCTTGCAACCAGAAGCGGTAAGTTTTATTCTTAAATTTTTCTGAAATAAAATATTCTTATTTATATTATTCCTGATTTCCCAAGTAACTACTGAAGCTTAAAGCTGTAGTTAGCTTCGCCCAGTACATAAAGTCTTATAATAGTGTAACTGTAGTTTACCAATAGTTGTACATTTTTATACCATCAAACAAAGTAATATATTGTCTCTTAAATTAGATTAGACTTGTATGAAAATATATTGGATTTAAAACACTGAAATATAGTTTAATGCAATTTTTATCTGCCTATTTTTTAAATTGATAATAGTTTTGTGGGATGAGATTTTTCATATGCGAAGGTCTTTGTTCAGCAATTCCTTTGACAGTTTATACGTGGCTTAAAATAGGTTTCATAAAATCACGTTCAAATAATTGTTTGAAGTAAAAACAATGCACTCAAAATTGCTGAAAACTTTTTCAAAGTTCGCGGGTTAGATTCCCGGCTGTGTCTAGGAGTTATTCTATGTGGAAAACTGCCTTACCGTATTCAAGGTTGGGTATTTTGCTGTGTTTCGCCTTTATATATTGTAGCAGGTAACAGCAAACTGTCATATCATCCTGTTTATTTTTCCGTGATGCGTGCCGCATCGGTTCACATCACCTCAACGTTGTCTGTGAACCAGATTAGAGTTCGGGCTGAATAGATAGTTATCATCACAGAATGTCATGAATGGCTTATATAAATATTTTATCCTTGACAATAAGCTTTACTTTACGTAAAATGTTAAAGCCAATTAAGAACCGAATATAAAGTCTGGATCTCTTACCATGACTTCTAAAGTTCATGCATAACTAAAAGCCTTTAACTTTCTGCATTAGATCTCAATCTTACCAGTCATGTTTTTTGAGCTCGTGCGAGCGGGCCAAGGTGGATTGTAATCGCGCGTGGTCCGTCTATTTCGCAGCCCATGGGTATCTTGTCGATCCTGGAAGAAGAGTCTATGTTCCCCAAGGCCACCGACAAGACCTTCGAGGACAAGCTGATGTCCAACCACCTGGGCAAGTCGCCCAACTTCCAGAAGCCTAAGCCGCCTAAGCCTGGCAACCCAGCGGCTCACTTCGCCATCGCTCACTACGCCGGAACGGTGAGTTGAACGCGCGAGTAAGCGACGTGCACCATGCTGACTCGTGACGCACACTCAGTTGGTGCTTTGAACGGTTGGCGACAATTCCTTCGAGAGAACGGTTTGCGGTAGCACAGAGCGAGCGTGTTTGTCAATGCATGCCTAAATAACATCCAGAAGTTTTAAGACTGTTCAAGAGCCACTTTTTTACATTTGGAGGCTATTTCATGCGTTCTCGTGATAAGACATTAATTATATTGTGATTAAAATGCCAAAATGTTAAAAAAATTACTGTGAATTTTTTTTTAAGCGAAAATATGAGAATTCCTTCTTAAATATTACTTTGTATAAACGTTTCGGAAAATTATTTTAACGCACATATATATTTCAGCTTAAGTGCTCATTGCAGTACAACAAGAGTTTCATGTGTTGCGATTTCTTTAAAATTCAACAATATGTTACAGAACAGCCTATAACTGAAAAAACTAAATTTGTACCATTTAAAATGCGATATTTAATATTTTAACTTTTTATGAAACTTGCATATGTATACCCTGATTAAAATTTATATGTGTCGTAGAGTTCATGGTCGAATTTATGAATAGTCACTTGTATAAGTGTGCTCTTAAATCCAGAAATGTGCATTGTTTCACTAGAAAGTTGGTAACTTGTTTACACTGCCTTATAGTTTATGTATTTAGGTTGAGCCGAAAGAAAAATACAGTGATTTTGACATAACGAAGCTTAGAAGGATGTTTCGGACACATTGTGTCGTCCTTTCCTGCAATACTGGATATTCTTGATGAAATCGTGAAAATTCAAAATGTCACTGGGTCGGTAAGGGGAGAGTTTGAACTCCCAAAACGCCTCCCATATATAAAGCCCTGTCTGCAGATATAAAACACATTGGATGTAAAGATAGTCGTGGTTGCTCCTGAGGGGTGTCTGTTACTCTCCCACTGTTGTGTGATAAGATGCTTAAACAGTTTCAAAGATCTGGTGGGTGGTGACGATGGCGACGCTGCTGTTCTTACAGGTGTCCTACAACATCACCGGGTGGCTGGAAAAGAACAAGGACCCGCTGAACGACACCGTAGTCGACCAGTTCAAGAAGTCTTCCAACGCCCTGCTGGTGGAGATCTTCGCCGATCACCCTGGCCAGTCTGCTGCCGCCGATCCTTCCGCGAAAGGTACGGTATCGCTCCCTACCCTGAGGCCCCTCACCACCACACCCATATACCCCCCTCCACACCGTGCTTCTGCAGAGACGGTCGTCAGGACCTGCGATCGATAAGGAGTTACTTTGACGTGGTATGGACATCCCTTTCCACCTTCTGACTGTCAGATATTTCTCCGTCTCTGATGATCCACTGTATTCATCTTTGACGTGGTATGAACAGCCCTCTCCCTCTTCTGATCGTCAGATATTTTTCCGTCTCTGATCATCCACTGTCTTCATCAGAGGCCCTCTGGAAGTTGGATCGATAAGGAATAATTTGACGTGGTATGGACATTTCTCCTCTTTCACTACTTCTGAATTTCAGATATTTTCCCGTCTCTGACGACGCACTATCTTCTTCAAAGACGATCCTCAGGGCCTACTACTGGTAAGGAGTTACTTTGACGTGGTACGGACATCCCTCTTCTTTCCTCACTTCTGGTTGTCGCTTTTTCCGTCTATGAGGATCCCCTGTCGATGAGACGTTAAGGGTTCTGTCAGGCTGGAGGGATTTTGTGCTCGAAGCCTAAAGTGGTGGGATAGTTACGGGCGACCCAAGTATGCTCATCCCATGCCTCATCGCCTCTATGAGCAAGGCACTGAACTGGCATGCAGTCTTTACATCGGCAACTTGACTCTTGAGATTCTCAGTGGTGACGTTATCATCTTATGATATAATAAAGAGACAAGTGTGCGGCGCGTTCCATAACATCTTTAAATACCCTGCACAAGTATTCGCGTACCTAAAAAGGATTACGAAAACGCCCGTTTCAAACACTGTCACTTTCAAAAATACACATTTGAAAAGGATATATAAACTTGAAACTTGTCGTCGAGTGTGGAATATTTTTTAAATGCTATTCCTACATGGGCAACTTTTAGGCACGTGGAATATTTTTTAAACCAGAAGATTTATTTCTGAAGTTTCCTTCACACTTTGGCTTCCTAGCCAGGCGCGAAACCTTAAACTCTTCACACGCATATGCACCCATAGCACGACTTAGATTTTCAAGTGGTTCGCAGCCTGTTATTATGTGGAGGTCCCACCACCTACAGGCTCAATACACAACTGAGCGATGTAAAACCATGGTTATCAAGTTTTTCAGAGCTGACTCAGAGCAAGGGATCCCCTCCTCTTCAGTCTTCCCAGACACAAATAGGAACCTCGCTTGCCGTGAAAGCTAGAGCGTCACGACTAAGTTGAGACGGCGCCATACTGGTGATAATGGTTTCCGCTTAATCCGCGGGATGACTGAATTTATGTGCAGCTACTTGATTCCAAGTGGCTCGAAGCTCACAAAAAGCATGCAATTCGCATCGCATTTGGCTTTGCTATTACAAGTGAGGTGACTGAAAGTTCAAAATTCTTTTCAAACATTATCTTCTTCCGCACACAACTGTTTGGCTTGAAATCGGAAATATTACAAAGCTACACAGCGCTCCGATGTTGATCAAAATGCTCTAGGAATATCCGCCGTTTCAATTTGTCAGCGACCTGAGCATCGAATTCCTCTGGCTACCAAAATATTGAGGAAGCATTTTCTCGTTTTATTGTGATACGCGTTTTTTTTTTTGTCACTCCCAAATGCGTATTAAGGATTTGTAATCCTTAAAGGCGTGCCATATAAACCATAACTATATTTCCGTCCCTGTTTTCAGTTCAATAAAACGCAAAATGAACCTGAAAGCTTTTTTCAATTGCTTAAAGCAGTTTAATTATAGTAGCCCTAAGGTGTTAAAGACTCTTACAACTCTAATACAGCTGACTTTTTTTTGTGGAGGAAACGTTTTACATTATTTTTATGACCACCTTGGTTTACATTGTTAACGAATTTTTTAGCTACCACTGAGTTACTTCTCTTTCATTTTCAGGCCGATATATTATAATAGAACCTTGCATCCAAACTCTTCATATTTATATTCCAGTGTAATACACAATCGCCAAATTACTGTTACATTTGTCAAGGGTTCGTCTGTTTCCCATTGTTTGTTTGTAACACTGGCACCTCAGCGTTTGCAGTTTCTTCCCATGTGTCATGTGCATGGAGAACTACGTGGGCAGATAGCCTCGGAGGCAAGTGGCATGTCACTGGACACTCACTGCCACATCCTTCCTAGTGGTCGGTGGTGGCTGCCAACCCCAGTACTCTGCCGATATATATTCTTTCACGTTGTAACTTTTACACTTTGCAGATATTTGCACAGCTCTTTTAGTCCAAAATAATGTATTTTGGGTGAGCTGCAGCGAAAACACGAAGTAAAACTTTGTGGCAAGATATTAGTACCCTGTTTTAGATGTTTAAATATGATTCCCGGAATAAAAATTTGAGTACGCAATAAACATATTTTCACGACAACGATGGGCTATTGTAAATCTTAAATCATCACAGGAAACTTATCGTTACCTACCGCATCTACGAGTATGGTACTATGCACTTCAGCTATGATTATAAATCGAAAGTAATGTATTTTTGTTAAACACCATTGGTAAAGTTTTGTCTCAGGAACGGTTCTTCGCCTGACGTAGGATTACTAAGATTGTTTTACGTATTTCAGTATTGCTGCTTTGCCTGACAGTTTTAAGATGACAACACACAGACTTCTTGTGAATGTTCAACATTTCATAATTAACCTTTAAACAACTGCAATCCCGAAACCACCATATCGTTAGTGTATCTCTTTTAGAAGTTTGTTTCAAATCACGATTCAGCTTCTCGTAAATATTAAGTAGGATTATGAAGTTTGTAATTATTTAAGTAAGTTATTGATATAGTTCCAAACCTAGTTAGTAATTTTCACTATTAAATTATTTCCTGGAGTAAATTCTATAGTCATTATTTTCTGACTTGCAGCTCCTGTATAAAAACATAAGAAAGGAACTTACTTCAATTTCATAAACATATTGGTATATTATTTTAATTAGTGGTACTGTCAATGATAAAAATATGTATATTCTATACACCCATATTAAGAGTTGGTTGTAAGTTAAAATGTTTATCGTAAATATCGTGGGTTACAATAAAAAAATTCAAGTAAAAAGTTTATTAAACAAATTTATTGAAGAATACAGCATTTTTAGTTATATCAGCATTTGGTAAATTAACGTTTAAACCTGACTGATAAACTTTTAAATTAAATGCAGTTTTTCCCATGACTGTGCTGTGATATTATCTTCTACAAAATGATTACAGAGCTATGGGTAAAGAAAAAATCGCATTATTTAAATTATGGAATTTTTTGTCATTCTGTATACGTAAGTTTAAATGCACTTAGCGTAAAGATAAATAAGATGACTTAAGGAATTTCGCTGAGTCATCCTATTTTTTTGCAATACAGGCAAATATTGGTAGTTATAGCACACTATCAACTTTCGCATGATAGAGGCTAGGATTTTTGTGAGTAAAACGCAAAATGCACTCGGGGTATCCAAATGTATGCTACCTGCATTTCTGTAATCATTATGTACCATATAATCTGTACCCTGGATTAGTTCCAGGAAACTTTCGCTGTTTTACGATTCCGTTATGTTGATTTAGAGGTGGACTGATACATAAGCACTCTTGCGTATCTGTTCCGTTCGCGATATAAAATATTCAGACTCATTGAACACAATTGTGTACTGTACATCGCGAGGATCGATGTCCAATCACCTTCCCTGTGAGTATCTGATTCGTGAAACCGTGCTTTTGTACTATGTTACGAATTTTTCGTGTTACTACAGTACATCACAAAGCCTGCATCTCATAGGTTGTGATAATGAAGCAACTGTTATTTACTGCAAGTATAAAAAATATTGGTAATTTGCAACATCTGAAACCATATATTAATTGTGTGTCCGACAGGGTTTGATTTATTTTTTGTTTTAAATTTTCGTGATGTGATAATGGAAACAAATACCAGTCCACCTCTAAAAGTGTGTTTTCCATGCAGTGTTGCCCCAAATAATTGTGCTGGTTTTTGACGTAATTTGCAGCTTCGACCAAGAGGCACAAGGGCTCGGGATTCATGACCGTTTCGACGATACATCGGGTAAATAACCGAGCAGAACAGGACACTGCCAATGCCCGGATAGAACCTCACCCACGACCCCTCCTCACTATCCCACCTATCCCAAACCATAAATGCCATTGATTATTTGCTGACAGCCTGGGAGGAGCGTGGGTGCACTTCGAGAAAATAGTTAACTAACGATGGAAGAATTTCTGGATCTTGCAGCATTCTCGTAGCGCCTCATAACAAAGATTTTTTACGTTCACCTAACAGACTTACGCCCAGAACATAATTTAAAACGACATTACCATATTACTTTCGTAAAGTAAGTAACTCTGTGGTCACCCTTGCACAGATAACCACGTGCATAATATTCAGTATACCTGCCTAACTCACCTCGTGCAGACATTATTCACTTCCGTATCATAGTTTCAGTTTCAGAGTAATAATTGGGATTTTCTGAATTTTACTGGAAGTTTAATCATATTTGTACTTAATTTTACTACGTGTTATTCAGCAGTTGTAAAAATTCAGAAAAGCTAGGATATTTTAAAGTTAAATTTAAGCTATTTGTGACAAACTTTTACGTCGATATTTCGAATTTTATGTTTGTATTACAGAGTAAAGCAAACAGGTAAACTTTGTTTAACGTATTTTTTAAAATTCAACTCCCCAAATTTATAAGTTAGCAGGAAATGAAAGAATTCGATGTATTGAGCGTGATTTATATTAAATTTAAAAATATATATATATGAGAAGTTTTTAACATAGTTTTGTGTATTAAATGCAAAATCACTTCAGATAAATCTGTAATATAGCAGCTTTAATACTGGATAGGCTGTTCGCTATAAAGTGAGCGCATTTGAAAGCTTGGAATAATAGTCAAGTGCGGTGGAATTTATACACTGTGTTTATTACTTACATGGCCATATTTATATAAAAAGGCGGTTAAAGGATAATAAATTAATGAAAGTAAAAAAGTAACTAGGGTCTCAAAAGTGCTCACTTTAACGTGAACCGCGTATATCATATAAAACATTAAATTAACGCAAAACCATGCAAACGTTGTGTCGGTATTAGCTCTGAAATTGCCATGGTCGTGTGCTACAAGAGTTCAGGTTTTTACCATTTGAAGCGTCGATAGATTTTATGCGCGTCTTCCTTGGATATCTTCTGCTTCTGTCCCCGCCCTTCTCGTCTGTTGTCGCTCTAAGAGAGACGGTAATCAATTGTATTTACACATTTCGTGTTTTTTTTCGCAAGGAGGCGAGTTATTATGTTCTGGGGTAAAATAAGAAAATTGTAGCTAGTAAAGAAGTGGAGAGTGGAATCGTGCAACTGACTCGAAAGCAGCCGTGCAACTCTCCGCCCAGGCTGAATGTCGCGCCGCTGTCGCAAGCTAAGCTTCCCTCTCTGCCTCTGCGATGTGGTCGTCGTGCTCTGTCTACCTGCCTCTCTCTGTCTGTGTTGGACTGCCCACTTGATTGTCTCTGTCCTTGCTCGACTGCCCACTTGTTGCTCTCATGTCTAATGTGTGTTGCTCCAGGTGGCCGAGGAAAGAAGGGTGGTGGCTTCGCCACCGTGTCGTCATCCTACAAGGTTAGCAACTCCCGGGGGTACGCCCTGCTACAGTGAGACACCCAGCCTTCGCTGAAATGTCGAACTCGCTCGCGTTACACGACCCCGGCCACGTTCATGCCTTCATCTCGAGTGCATTCTGAACCCGGATTAGTGAAAGATGGCTACTACTTACTGGATGTAGATTTAGGGGTTACGGAAAGGTGTCGCGCTGCGTGAATTCTCAAAACAGAAAATTAATAACTTAAATGTAACTACCTCATACATATCGATGGGGATTGTTTCATTGACTTTTTTCACAATTCACAAACACATCACATACAGCAAAATTGTTCACTGTGTTTCCAATAGTAGAGTTTATAAACCACATAATCAATACATGTGTGAAAAAAAAATTGTTTTAAAATGTATGAAATGTTATTACGTGGATTTTAATAGTAACAAAATTTACAAAATACACATTTCTTATTTAAAATAGAATTTCATTTTATTGAAAACTTCTATTTTAAATGTTATTTAACAAAAGTTGTTCTTAAAAAATGTTCGATAATATTATAATGTTCATTTTAAGGCAAATATTTTTAATATATACTGATTTTGTGGTTTATAGACCTAATTTCTCTCAGAAAGTTCGAAAACTATATTACTACATATAATAGTTACCAGCTTTCAAATATGCTGTCAACAAATCTAAAACCATCTAAATATATTAGGTAGTTTTCAAACTCCGTTCCTGAATTTATGTTTCTGGAATTCGTGCACTGCAAGACCTTTCCATAAACCTGAAGCTCTTGTTGAATGGCGAATTACTTGGTCGGGTCCATTGTCTCTGAGTAGTGGCTTCGGCTGGTACTCGGCGGGTTTTACCATGACGTTGATGAACCGTCGATCCGCCACTGATAATGTTTTCCGAGTGGTTTCACTGATGTGGAGAAATTTCGACCTCGTCGGGTTCAGAGTGTGCTTACTCTTGTTATAACCACCTGCTGCAGTTCTCAGAGCTACGCGTTCTGTTCTCGCGCGCTCTTTGCGGAGAGGAGCGAAGTCAGAGAGGAGCGGATAGAGAACTTAAATCGCCGACGGTCTCAAGTTCATTTCGAAAGCTCAGCGCTCGCGAACGAGATACGCGACGCGCTGTTCGCCAAGTTTGACACAGATGTGGACTCTGATCAGTGCAAGGTTGGGCGCTTGTGGTGTCTCCTCGAATGCAGTGCGGTTTTTTTTTTTTTTTTTTTTTTTTCATTTATCGTAGAATTGCATTTAAAACCAGCTGGGAAAGTTACACTTTTCTCGTGTCGACAAGGTGTCCAGATATACTTCCGCGCCAAACCACCTCATGGGTTCTGATTTAACTGCAATTGCGATGAGAAATTTCGGCGCATCACGCACGAAGTCTCGAAATGTTTCCGACAGCATGTTTTTTTTTTTTTTTTGAGAGTAGTCAGTTTGACCGTAGGGTCACGTAATCACACTTTGCCGACACGTAAGAAACATGAGTGTATATATGGTACCTTGATGACGGTACCCTAGCCAGTGTTTTTTTTTTCTGTAGTTGCTAGGCGCAGCCGTCCGCAGAAGACTTGGACTGGTTCTGCGTTGGGTCGTGGCGTTGTGTTTAATCTCTACATCCTGAGGACGGATTGAGGGTTGGAGGAGAAGCTCGCATGGCCTGTTTCTCGAGTATTTGAGCGCCAAGCGTGTCAACTTGTCATGTCTTACAAACAAACATAGGTGGGATCCACATTTCGGAACGTCTTCATGAATATTCGCCTTTGCCGCAAAACCATAGCATATAATGGTGGAGGATAATTCTTTTCAAAACACAATTTTACGCCAAAAACATTTCTATTACGTAAAATCTCTCATTCCTGAAAGTACATTGATATTTAACTTCAATATATCCTATGAAATGGTATAAAGAGTACTTTCACATACTTTGAGGTATGTAAAGTAGTTAAATTTATTTCGTGTGGGATAATACTACAACGTGAATAGCTTTTTTAAAAGAAGCTGTAATCTTAAAACGTTAAACCTCCAGTTTTCCCACTTATTTAGAAACAATGCTACAAGCTCCACGACTCATGAAACAGGCCAACTACTATTCAAATATGCAAATAGCCACCTTAACTACTAAAAAATTTAATCTGTAGACGTTTCTCTTCTTGCATATACTAACAACAGATATACGCATCAATGTTAGTTAATTCATTATTTCTGTGCCAATGTCAAAGAATAGTTTCAACTTGACTGCATTTATTTTATTAGTTACAAATATATGTAATCTACATGAGATATGGCTACTTCATGCGTATGTCTGAACTAGCTTTGCACTAACAATGTTGCAGTTTGAGTGTTCTGTGTACACGTAACCAATTTACTAATATGTTTCTTAACCTTTCGTTATAAAATCAGTATTTTCGCTTAAACTGAGAAATTACTGTCAGTTCCAAGTTTATGATAAAAACTAAAGCAAAGTACATTATTTAAAATGCAAAAAAAAATATGAAACATTTAATTGTTGGTGATTTTGAAGTACTTTCTGTAAATAGTTTTGCACGTTGAATAAACACGTGAGCCACGCCCATAAACAGATCTTGCTACTGTGGATGCATGGCATGTTTTCAAAGTTTCTGGCACTGACAGCCACGTAAACCGTTATTCTACAGGAGCAGTTGAACAACCTGATGGCGACACTGAGGAGCACCCAGCCTCACTTCGTGCGATGCATCATCCCCAACGAGTTGAAGCAGGCAGGTTGGTACCAATGCTTGCTACAAACATTTCCAAAAAAAATAATAATCGATAAACTTCCTGAACTGTAATGGGAGATTAAAAAATATTTAAAGCAGCTTATGGAAAATTTACATTCAACAATTTTCAAATAGAGAAATGCTACCGTACACAGTTCGGATGTCCACTGTGCATTTGGCTGTTTACTGAACAAATGTAGGAAAACTACGATTGATATGTAGATAAATTTTGTTTTCTTAGTAGGCTTATACAATGATGCAACTTTGAGAAACATTCTCTCTTATAGTTGTACAATAATAAAACTTTGCGAAACATTTTCTTAGAGTTGTACAATTATGTAACTTTGAAAAACATTTTCTCAGAGTTGTACAATCATGAAGTTTTGTTTAGAATCATACTTAATTCTTATTAACAGTATGATTACATATAATAAAACTTTCTTCGCAACTTGAAATGTGCCAGCAACTAACTGAAAGTGCGTATAACAGGCCTTATTTTTTTTTAATGATGCTTTGATTTAGGGTTAGAAGCCGTAGTTGGCTTGTTGACCCACTTTGGACTTTTAGGTAATCTACTTAAAGTTCTGTCAGTGTTTAAGTAACATGCACACTGTTAGTAATTTTGTTACGCTGAAAACGTAACAAATATTGATGTTGCTAAAGATGATAATGTGTTTGTTAAGCAAGTTTCTCAAGTTCAAGAAAGTTATGCTTGCTTTCTTTTTTTTTTTTTTTTTTTTTTTTGTAAAGATTTGGTATTCAATGTATGACAGCTAATCCTGGTAGTGGATTGTTAGAGATGTGTTTTTATCGTCATTCGCATAATAATCCTGGTGTTGCTGTTAATTATATTAATCAAATTGATTTTCCAGATATTATATGTTGGCAAACTTTTGCAATTCTTGAGACTGTAATTAATCAAAAAGCTATTGTGTCTGTATTGTTTTCACGTAAAAAAGTTCAGATTGAGTTAGGTGATGATATTTGGATGTTCCGTAAATTAGTTGGTACTACTGGTGACATTCACATTCTAGGTCATGTACAATTTGTTTATGCTACTTATTTATTTTAAATAGTGATAAAACTTGGTAAAACTTTGAAAAAACTCTTGCATTCATATTTACTTTAATTTTGTGATTTTATGAAGACTCCGATCCATTCAATTGAAAACTTAACCCTGTATGTTTGCGTACCTAACTCAACAGTTGTTAAAATAATTCCTAGGCTAGTAATTCCGGTGAGTCGCGTGTATCTTTTAATGGCAATGGATTACGAAAATTTAATTTATGTATTTTTGCCGAACATTATTAAACTTGTATACGTTTCAGATAAAGTCACACTAAGGAAATAAAATATTCATTCCATATTTATTTATTTTGCTTTATAGTAAAATCACAGTTTAATTTCATTTGTAACATACTAACAGTAAATGCTAACAAACCCGCAGAAATGTGGTAACTTACATTTAAAAAAAGGTCTCATATGCTAGCTCGTGGTATATATGTAATCGTGCAAAGATTTGTGTTCCGCATTTTTTTAAAGTTGGAATTTGTAAGGAAATGTGTGCATATTTTTATCTGCAGAGCCCATGAATTTTCGGTAAAACAATTTTTGATAGGCAAATTTTAGAGTGAACAATTACAGTATCTTTCAGATCACGTTGTTCAATAATTTTGTAAACTAGTTTGTTTAATTTTTTGTTATAAAAAACCGTAATATTGTAATTTTGACAACTCTGGATGCAAAATTTATAGGATATATGTTTTTTTTCTAGAAATACCATTACTTGTAATGTCTACAAGTTGAAAAATAATTGTTACTATTACAAAACATTAAATTTTTTTAATTCAATGAGTGTAAGTCACATTTTAATTTAACAGTCAAATATATGTATGGTTAGTTAGTTCGTGGTTCATTGAGCATTTTCAAAATCAACCTTGGAAAAAAGTTCTTGCCTAAACTTCTTATATATTAAAGAGATGACAGACCGGCATGACCTCAGTTAAGTTGGCAGCTATCTGAGAAAATTAATTCCATGTCTTAACGTCATATTAAAATTGCTATGTTTAATTCTGTGAACAATGAAGTAAATAGTTTTGGTTTATGTTCTTTAATTTACGTACTTGTAAGAAATGTCATATCATTGACATATTTTCTTGCACAACAATTTCACTTTTTCACTAGGTCGGTTCACGAACACTGTGATCAGTATTAATTTCACATATGGCGGAAAGGTACAAGATGGCGAGAACTGTATGTTCTAAGTAGGGCTTCCGTTAGTGTCCAATGAACCGCGAACAGACTATGCCTCTAATTTCGTGCGCTGCAGTGATATATGTTGTGGTGTTCCCGCAGGTATGATCGACTCGCACCTGGTAATGCACCAGCTGACTTGTAACGGTGTACTTGAAGGAATCCGTATCTGTCGCAAGGGTTTCCCCAACAGGATGGTGTACCCCGACTTCAAGCTCCGGTAAGTCTCGCCACGTAATGAATATTTGCACCCTGCAATGCTCCTGAACAAATCGAAAATTATAAACAGTGCCTACGAGAACAAAAGGATACGGTCGTAATAATAAGTGATTGCGAATACAATAAAAGTTCGATCCACTACTTTTTGCGACGGAGCACCGTTAATTGTTCGCGCGTTTGTGGGAATCCGCTACAAAATTATTGACGTAGTTACCTGGTAATTTAAAGTTCCAAAAATCATTCGTCCCAGTCGTACTTGCGTGGTGCTTTTTTTTTTTTTTATTGAATCAATTCTCCCATGAATTTCTGATATTTTGGAATACTTCTGCGATTGTTATGCGCTATGAGCCATAGCGATATATTCGAGTCAACACTTTGGTGAGAAATTTGACACGGATTATTTTCAGTCCTTAGTTAGGTATTCATCTCTCTTCTAGAAGCTATAAGAGCACTACACATATAGCGTTAGTTTTACGCCAGTGTGGAATCTGCAGTGAAAAGAGCATCATGGTAAATTTTATTTTAATATTTTCGCTCAAGTACCTGAAGACACCACCACATTCACTTTCCAACGGAAGACAGACCTCGAGGGGAACTTCTTTCCACGCGTGTAGAGATTGTGAATCTCGTGGCTTTTAGATGTAGACTGCGTAGACGTATAACATGTTTTCTGTGAATAATCCGCTGCATACGAAGAACTACCACCGCACTTGACCCAGCAGCCTCATACAGAATTACCCTAAATTCCATATACAGTCTTTGTGAAATTATTCGATATCGAAATTGCGGTAGGAAACATAATACGACCTATGAACACGATTAGTAAGGGAGAGAAACACGTCCTTGAAAATTTCAGACTCAAATGAGTTATTTTCTAAATGTCAAGAACTACGTGAGAAGAAACAACGAATTCTCCGATAGTGTTTGCCTCATTTGATATCCGCCATTTTTTAATAATTTGTGGGTGTTAACATCGCCACGGGTAACTCTTCCGTTGGTTAATATCATGGCGCCTCCTAATTTCCTAATGACAGGCCATTTTATCACCCATACAGAAGGCAGGTATCATATCAGGTTAACATTTACGAATTCTTTTGGTTTTATCTCTGGTATTTTGCAAATAACTGATATTTTTTTTCAATTTTCAAGGACGTGTCTCTATCCTTGGATAATCACTTTCATGTGTCGTTTTATTTTTTTCTACCTCATTTTTTACAAAGAATTATCTCGCATATTTTGTAGCTGGAGTTTAGGATCACTCTGCATTTTCCCCGGATCAGCATATCTCTGTTTAAAGAAAAATAAAGTCATTTGTTGTTCCCTTCTGTGACACAGATAGGCAGAAAATAAAAAAATGGAGGTTACACACTTTCATTGGTTTTGTACCAGTCTGATTTAAGCGAGATAGTTTTATATATGGAAAATTTTGCAGTCGTGTTCGGTGGAAGGCATTTCTGCAACCATATTTACATTCCATATATGTTCTCGCAAACTGCCTTGTGAGTATATTGGAGGAGAAATTAACAATCTCCTGTCAACTACGGCTTTGCGATATCGCGATATATCGAAAACGAGACAGTCTTTCTGAAATATCGCAACTGCGATATGGTATAGTAGTGTAGAGCAGCAATATAATATCACGATATTAGCGATATACGATATTTACGATCTGCGACATTAGTTATATACGATATTAACGATATGCAATATTAGTGATATGCGAGGTTGGTTATATGCAAATTTAGCTATGTGCTATATTAGCTATCTGCTATACTAGCAATATGCAATATTGACGAAATAAGATTAAATGCGATGTTAGAGATATGTGATATTAATATGACCTATATTTGCGTTGCCAATTTTTTCGATGTCAATATACAGTAAGTGATATTTTGCTATATATGACCATCTATTTTCAATACTATGAGTTGTTGCTATCTAGCACACTCACTGTTCAGTTGATATAACAGTACACTTTAGCACTGGCAGAGGAACATGCCTCCCAGAGGCCGGGGAAGGGACAGCAGACAGAAAAATACGAATAAATGGAGGCATAATTATTGCTGAGGATATCTTGGATTATTTACATGATGTGCTATGAACCAAAGTTCCGAGCGTTAGAAATCCACAGATAAACATTTTCTCTGAATTAGTTATCCAATCATTGATCACGCCATTCACCTCCTAGCATATTTACCACAAGCATGTGTATGAATTTCTGCCCAATGATAGTGAAGCTGATACTTCAATTAGTAGTCTGGGCATAGTAAAATGCTTGTACACGCCAATGAGAGTGTGAATATTTCTAGCAAGATAAACATAACTTGGCACATACAAAATTTTATAGCATGCACTATTTTTGTTGGAGTAATTTCTGTGGCACTTTTAGTTACTGCATGTATAAACCTTTCAGTCAAACAAGTAAGAAAAAATTATTTATTATAGATGGAGTAAAATACGTTTTGAAGATTTCGTTTTTAAGATCGAAATTTTATACCCGTATTTATTGTCTCATAATAATATATGATTTCAGTTTTATGTTGTACAAAGGCACCAATTCACACATTTATGTTAAGTACGATGATCAGCTTGAAACTTCATTTATTTCCATGGCCCTGTTATTATCTGGAATGTTTAATTATTAAATTAATAATTATTTCAGAAATAGATAATGGACTGTAGTAATCACTATTCTTCTCGATCAAAAATTATGTAAACCTAATAGTTGAGTTATAGGGGAAGCCTTCGAGTCATACTCTAATATAAATTGTTATTCTACTTTTAAAATCAGATTTTTAGGAAATTTTATTGCCACACATTACTTGCATTGTTTAAAATTAAGACCTAATGTCTAGATAGCCAAAAATGTTATACAAATCAGTGGACTTATAGGTCACATTATTTTAAAACCACGTAAATTTTCGATACGCAACTAATATTGTGAAATAAATGGAATGTTTTGTCTCTGGTTCTAGCATTTTTGGCTTAGACTTTCGTCACTGCATTAAAATTACTTTAACAAGAAGCGTTTTGCCTAATGTTGTCAAGAGTTTCTTAAAGCAGTCCTCATAAAAATAAATTGTTTTGAAAATTAATTTTGGTAATTATAAGAAAATATGCAGATAATTGAACTGATAGGTGATGAGGGTGTGCAGTTAGCGTCGAGAGCTGAGAGAGCGAGGCGGGTGTGCGGAGAGCATCGCTCGCAGGAAGCCCGCGTCTTCCAAATGTCCAGATACAGTGTGTTTCTTTTGTTTTCTCCTTTAAAGCTACATGATCTTAGCCCCGGCCACCATGCAGAAGGAATCCGACCCCAAGAACGCAGCGGCCAAGTGCTTGGAAGAGGTGGGGCTGGACCCCGACAGCTACCGTATCGGCCACACCAAGGCAAGACAGTCTATTGCACGCCACCCACGCCCTCCCTCCACTCGAGCAAGGGAGACTCTCACAAACCACTCTGCTTACAGAGTTCGGGATCTCCCCGTGAAAGTTCACAGCAATTACTCCACACGACTGACACGCATATGCGCATTTATCGGGAAATAGTTTTGTTTTCCCCGGGAGTGTAAATCCTGCAGCCACAAAAAAAAGTACCTTCCAAGTTGCATCCGAAGTCTCACATTCTGAACTGGTTCCGCGACATTATCCAGAGATATACAAGTCACTAAACGTCAACTAATAAGTTACTGATAGCCGATGAATCAGTCGTACGAAGTGGGAACCAGTGCTTGAGAATTCTGGGTTTCGCCGGAATTCAGCCCAAATGACAATTAAATCATTAAAATAATGTCACCGTTGTACTTTGTGAGCAGCCTATAATTTGCAGTAAAGTCATTTTCCTTGGTTTCACTAATTAAAGATACATTCTATTTCAGTTTTAGAGTGTAGTACGTCCGGTTATATGTCGTTATGTCAGAGAGATAATTCCTGTGAACTCTTATTTTAACTCTTACCGTTTCAAGGAATGCAATCACGATTTTTCACCTCGTCCCACGTAAACAAAAACACTACTAGCAGGAATGGCCCTCCGAATTAAAAGATACTGAGACATCATCTACTCCTGCATCAGTGTCCTCACTTTTTGCACCTGAACCTGAAATTGTAGACTCTCCACTGGAATGGAGACAACTGCACACCTTAACTGTTTGGGAACACCTTGGCAATTCTCACAAGCGCCCAAGTGCAGCCTTCGAACCGCATGGGACGTGGTCAGAGGGGGGTGCCGCCTCAAGGTGGCTGTGTGAAATGATGATGAGACACCCAAGCACTGGCATGCTCCAATAACTGTGTGTTGTTTCTTCTCTTCCCACCCGTCCTCGTGACGTCGCTCCAACTCCTCCCGCCAAACCAGGTACAAGATCCTGGACCCGAAAGGCGCCGACAAGGCTGGGGATGACCTTAAGAAGGCTGCTGAGAACATCTTGGACACTGTGGGCCTGGACCAAGACAGTTTCAGACTGGGGCACACCAAGGCATGTAACCCTTCCTGGAGCGTGGGTCTACCTGTCGCCTGGAAGCGAAGGTTTTGACCCTGTTCCCAACCAGAACCCAATGTTTCAATCCCACTCCACCTGTGTCAAGGTCGGCCGTTCTGGTGTCTGTTTAGATGCCAATCAGTACAATCTCTTAGCCGTTCTCGTTCATAATTCTTCTGCTCAACTTTTCATCAGAAGTGAAAATTGAT
The DNA here is from genome assembly GCA_002778355.1 of Clitarchus hookeri. NCBI lineage: Eukaryota > Metazoa > Arthropoda > Insecta > Phasmatodea > Phasmatidae > Clitarchus > Clitarchus hookeri. Next base: position 129,292 of record NQII01002235.1, on the reverse strand, counting down.
GGAACTTCTAGACTAGATCAAGCAAGATTATTATTAAATCTAATATGAATTATCATTTGATCATAGCTCGGAAACGTATATTATACACTACAGATCCATATATATTACCGTAGAGAGAATACAAATTAATACAATTATTAAATTAATAATAAAAAGTCATTTAATGGCTGAAGTCATGTAATGGTCTCATAAACCACTTTGTGGTAATTATCGAATATTTTTGACGGAAAATTCAGTTAAAAAAGTAACCTTAATATGTCGTATTAAATTTGTTGAGTATCAGTATTTTATAATCCCACAAATAGCTCCCATAAGATGGATGTTGATTTGCGTTTATTTCAACCTCGGCGTTATTTCATACTATTTTCGGCAGTTTTGGTTTTTTATACGTTGTTTGAATGGATGCAGTGCTAGTTAAATTTCTACTACTCTTAACTGGCGTGAGAGAACCAGCACAGTCGACCTTTCGTTGATTTTTCGTGGATGCTCGTTAGTAATTTGTAGAAAAATGTGTAATTTTGGGAATAGCGAGTATTCGCATGTTCTTTGTCTTTTACGTAACACCTCCTTTCTCTCATTAACACCCTCCACAGTGTCCCGCCATTTCCACCACCATTCTTGCAAGTTGAAAAATAAACCATGGGCTCCGATGAACATAAGCCTACTTTTCAGACCCCATAGTCAAGACTTATGGGTGACGATTCGTTGTTTTTTTTTTTCTGTGTGGGTTGAGTGTTTTTTTTTCTATTCCAGATATCTTCCACGTGAAGCTTTACTTGTCAACTCGCTTTGGACGGAAACAGACATGCAGCTGACCTGCAGTTTCCCGTTCACATGTGTCCACACATGGCCACACCACTGGCTTTGTTTCCCACGGTTCACACACTCTTTACGATTGCGAAATGTACTTTCATGTGCATACTGCAGGTTAATAATTACGTAGGGAAGAACTTTACAAACATCCCAGATATTGTTATTATTGTTACTATACAAATACATGTACCTGTATATAAATATTCATTACTAATGCAATTATTTCTAACTTACCTTTAATTTACCTACTTTGTTTGGCGAATATTAATTTGAAAATATTTCAGTAGAACACTCACAATTGATGCATATATTCTATCATTTCGTAACCTTCAAAGTGTGTGGACCGCTGCTGTGTTGTGTGATGACCAAAAGAAAAACAACAAGAAAAACCAATTAAAAAACTATTGTTGTTGTTTTCTTTCATTTTTTCTTGAGTGTGTGTGTGTGGGTTTCTTACTGTGTGCGACCCACCCTCTTTACCCCGGTGTGTGTGTGCCAGCTATAAAATCCTGTGCGCCCACCTGGTGAAAGACAGCCTCACGCCCCAAGCGGCGAGCGCTGCGATTCTAGAGCACGTCAACATCGACGCAGAACAGTACCGCATGGGGCACACCAAGGTACACCAATCTATCGCGCTCCCCCTTGGCGGTTGAACGTGTGGTTCGGAGTCCCGTGCGCCGTTGCCCTGCGGCCGGACACTCCAGGGGGCTCCGTGCTCCTCGCTGGTCGCGTTCGGTCGCGCGAGGTCCTTCCGTTCACGACTGTTCGACCACCGTCGTGGTACTCTACTGCACGTCACACATACGCGTCACGCGTTCATGCGCCCAAAAATCAAGAGTGGCGTAGAAGAAGCGAGGCTACTGCAAGTTTAATCCGCTCTTTTGGGACCGTTTTCTTGGCGCGACGAAAAAAAATACCTCGGCAATCACCACCGTGCTCGTGATGCCGTCGCGAGGGAAGACACGAGTGACCGTCACCAAACATCGCTCCGTCTCTCCCTAAAGTGGCATTTCCACTGATGAATGTTCGTACGAGCGTTGTGACGTCGCACGCAGACGATGTCCTCACGATCCGACCTTCTCCGCTACACGTCTAAATACGCACGATCCTCTTCCCCGAGAACGCCTGTTCAAGGTCGTGGTGAAGCAGCATCTTTGCCGTGTACCATTGTTCGAAGTGCCGTCGCGGGAATGCCCGTGTGAGGGCAGATGGTTCATCCACCCGTCCCTTTGAATCCAACACCGGTTGACGGCCAAGCTCTTCACTGATAAAAATATTTTGTTGGATCAAACAAATTTCCTTTGGCGCAACCAAGTTATTCGTGCGTATAGGTGCAATGAAATATTTTGTTGTAGTTAACAAACTATTTTGATATTATTTGATTGCCCCAAACGAAGATATGGTTGGCGCATGCCAAATATTTGCAAAGCTCTACGTAAATGAAGCAGTTTCGGTTAATATACAAAACATTTGGAAGCCCGAGTAAGATTCGAACCTAGACCATTTGTGCCCGAGTGCTACGCCCTAGCAACGTCAGCTAAAAAATGATAAATTTAAAAGGTTTTGAATATATACAGTTAAAATACCGGACAACGTGGGCAAACAAAATTTTCAAGTAATACAGTTTTCCTTTTTAGTTTCCTGTCGAGCTTTTTGTTCTGAACAAGAGTGGCCAAACAAATACGGCATTTACAGTTGATTCAACAAAATATGTTGTTGACTTTTTTTTTTTTTTTTTTTTTTTTTTTCCCAACACACAAGTTTTATTTATTTAGAAGTGTATTTTGTTAGAAAAACCAAATTAATTTTGTTGCCTTTCAAGATGTTATTTACTCAACAAAATATTTTTTTCAGTGCAACTAAATACATGTTTGGCTCGATATAAACAAATATATTGTCGATCTTTCTCTCGGTGTTTGATATCCTCGGGACACCTCAAGACAATCGCCCCGGGCTTGCTTGACGGATACCTAACAAGGGTTTTCTACAGCCCGCTGTTAGACAGACACCACAACTGTGACGTCAGATATGACGTCTTGCTCGCCCAACACGCGGCAGTGGGAAAGCCGCTCACGAGAGCCGAGTATGTGCGCTGTTCTCGTCCGCCGGGGACTTTCTCACGACAAGGAACGATGTTTACTGACAACTACTTAGTCTTCCCACGCAATGACATGCACGAGAAAACAGAGCTAATTAAAGAGCTACCTGGTGTCGAGCCAAGAAACTAGCGCTAGAAATGTGGAGAAAATTTGCAGCGGGGTTGCTGTTTAAGCCGAACGCTAATACTTCGTTTTCGACGCCAAATTGTTCTTCCGTGTCGGTACGATCTCTGGGTATGTCCTCAGGATTACGAATTCTTAAATGGATAAAAATTTTCACCTGGAATTTTCCACCACCACTATATCAACCAGAAAATGTTGCATGTACATCAGTTCGTTTTTATCTTGATTTATTACACATTTATATGTATAAAGATATGAATTAAGTCCGTCAGCTTAATCATATAAGAACCGTGTGGTTGGTGTTGAGAATCTTGTTAAATAAGATAACTTTTTGCAGAAACAATCAAAACAAAAAAAATGTTAATTTATTTATTTAATTCATAGTTATTTTGAGAGAATCCGTAAAAACTATTTAGTTCTGTAATCTGTATGCATCATGCAGTCTACCGTGATCGTGCTAAATCTGTACTAATTATAAAAATTTGTTTACCACAGTAATAGCAGTGAAATGAATATGTGGTAGGGTGCGCATGCCAAATGCGCAGTAACAATTTGTGTGGCAACACTGGGTTGCGGTTTTTTCCATAAGAACTGTCAAAGTCACGTGACTTCGATAAAAGTTACCGCACAGTTGACGTAAATAAGTTGTTTAAGAGGACTTGTCGCAAACACAAAATTTCTGCTTGCGGTCGACGGCGGACTGTGAATGTCTTCGCAACCTCCTGCGGATGCCACAATCAAGAACAGCGACACTAGAGAAATTATCGGTTTCTCCCTCCCCCACTACTTTTCTGGCTCACATCACGTTTCCCCGCATTTAATTCGCCTTCCATTACTCTTCTGTAATAATCGTATATCTCAAAATTTTACGGATGACAATGAGTGGACAAAGCGAGAATTATGTTTATTTATATTGTAAAAATGCTCCTTATGAACCAATTTTTTTTTTTATTTGAAACGGAATTTTTATAAAACATTGTCATTTATGCACGAAAAAAAGCTTTTATTCGATTACTAAATAATATTATGAAACCATAAAAAGTTTGTATTTTTTTCATTATAGTAGTTAATTGAAACATTTTCTACTTATTGGTCATTATGAAATTATCCTGTATGAAGTGATACGCACACCACTGTACAAGTTACAATAGTTTGAGGGGTACAATTTTAGCAGCTGTGACGATTCCTCTTTGTGATGTTAAAACAATTATTCTGACGAAGTTGTAGCGCAACAACGATATAATCAAGTTCAGCACAATACTAGGTTATTAAGTAAAAGCACCAGTATGTTGTAAAACCAATTTGTATAAATACATGGCACTGTTTTGACACGTGGCTTTGACAGTTGTTAAATTCAATTCGTGAGCCAGATGCTGAGGACATGCGCAGAAGACAAAAATAAACCCTGCCTCGTCTTTCGTCGCCAGTATCAAATTGATGAAACTCTTCCGTGCGATGTTTAATCTGAGTAGCGCGTGGTTTTCTGAAACAGCAGTGACGCAAAGGACTTCGAACCACCGCTCACCGCTGAGAAAGCAACTACCACTCACTTGCAGCCAGCCGTGCTCACAGGAACGCAATTGTAACACTTGCCTACGTCACGTATGCTAGAAGCCACAGATGATTCGCTGAGCGCGTAGTGTGCATTAAGTGTTTGTTTATTTGCGCCTAATCCTCAACGGTCGCTTTAATATGATTTTTTTTTCTCTGCTGAGCATACAACTAAGGAATTGAATGAAGTGCAACACAAAAAATGTGAAAAAAAAAAAAGTAGACGAAGACGCGTTAACGTTTTAAAAGCTTTTGCGCCTCAAGGTTGGTAAAGCTATAATTTGAACCATGTTGTGAAAGATAATGTATTCAGAAATTTTAATATCCAAACAGCACTATTTTCAGACGTTTAGAATTGTTTCGACGTAAGTACTGCATGCAAGCTTAGTAAAATACAGTTAACCAGGTATCTAATAATTGGTTTGTCTTTGTCATCAGCGCCCTTCATGCAATTGTGAAAATATTTCAAGAACTCTAATTTCTGTAATGGTACTTATTTGTGAGTGGCCGACCGTTAAATCATTTACCTTCTCATTTCCTTTGTTATGCACTAGGTGACACGATGAATTTACACAACCTAAGTATTCATTCATTCCCTCCACATATTCAGGTTAAGTCAAAACCAGAAATGTTTTAGAACGCATCGTAGCTTTTTCCCGACAGGTATGAAAACTAGCCATGAGCAATTCTGTTCGTTGAAACCTTATTTCTTGGCCGTTTTTTTTTTTGCATGGCTTTTTTGTCACCTTTGGTTTTCTGTACTCAAATTTCGAAAGCAATGCGCATGACTGTCTCCTTTCTGATATTCTTTGGCATGTTCCCAGCTGTGAATTAACCTTCCTTGTCCATATGTAAAAGTTACTTATTTACTTATGAGTGCTTTAATTAACATATTTTGATTTACCCGTTTGGTTTTATCACATGTAATTAATAACTTACTACCAGCTGATTTATAAATAGTAATCAAGTATTGATAAAAAGTATTGATGATAAAAATCCAGATAATATCTCTAACAAGTGAAATTTATTTACTGCTTACTTCACAATTAAATTAAACTTAGTAAAACATGTTTAGTTCAGTTTTGAAAATTAAATAGTTAGTCCTTTACAAAGAATACTAAAAATACATTTCCTTCGATGAAGTCATTGTGACGTGTAATTGAACCACTTTACTCTTTCAGTCACAATGAGTTATAAATGTAATGTTGCCTTGTAAACGGCTTTGATGAAGTATACGGTACAAAGCAAACAAAACCAAAAACCCTAACGTGGTGGAAGACATCATGCGTCGTTGGCATTATATGCCGTAGACTCGCAAACAGTTGCTGTCGATAACATCAATCACAAGTACAGTTTTATTGGTCCCGAAGCATGACCAAGAATGGTACTTACATATTTCCAAGTAAAAGAAAGTCTTCTTTGAATGATACTCGCAACCGGGTTAAGTGATTAAATGGAAAATTGCTTCGGACATACGTTATTGCAGACATGTGCCTGCAAGTAAGTCACAGAATATGTCACACACGAAAACAATCCAAGACCAGTTGCTGTCAAAAAATCGCACAAAGAAATTCAGTCAAGAGTTCTGACAAGATGAGAAACAAACGAACGAGCGACAAACATAAGACAACGCATACAAATGCATGCAAAAAAAACTCTAGACGACCAAACGAAAACAACACAGAAGAACGCCGAGCCTAAGACAAATATGTAAGCTCAAAACCCGACAACGCTACGAAAACAGTACAGAAGAGCGCACGCTACTGGTTCCCCCAACAAAACGCTGCGTTTTATTCTGTAGTGTCTTCGTTGTGACGATTAGTTTTGTAGAATTATTGACTGTATTTACTTTGGGACTACCTTTAATACGTGTTGACAACAGCTAGTCTTAGCTTGTTTTCGTGTATATTTGAAATGCCATCCTCTGTATTTGACTTGGTGACATAGATTTGCGATCGCATAGGTGTACCGTAATTATTCATTTAGAAATGTTGGTTCATTGAAAAGTCTTAAACCACAAATTCGCCTGTGACTGGAAGAGCTAGAGCTAAACAGTATTCAAGTGTTTGATGGTCGGAGGTAAGGTTCGTATAGAGCAGGTGTAAAAGTGCCGAGAACACGGAGAGTAGTGAGTGGTCCCGGTCTGGGCAAGCAGTAGGCGATGTGCGTGTTTGGAGTGTGTCGTCGTGGCCGTGCGTGAGAGAGAGGTGTGTTCCCCGCGATGCAGGTGTTCTTCCGTGCCGGAGTTCTGGGTCAGATGGAGGAGCTGCGAGACGACCGTCTCAGCAAGATCATCACCTGGCTCCAGTCCTGGATCCGAGGATACATCGGCCGCAAGGAGTACAAGAAGCTGCAAGACCAGAGGTAAGTGCCGCCGCCAGAACTCCCTTCGTAACTCCTGTGCTGTTCTTTGCGAAGTGATCACTTTTGGAAACAACCGTTGGAAAAACGTCCTTGCCCATTACCACGTAACGCTGTAGTGCATACTGTTGCGGGCTCCCAGTTAAGTTGGCGCCGATTTAACAAAAAAATAGTCCCAAAGACTTGGCGTTGTTCTGCGAATGCAATGTTCAAAATGTATTGCCGTTGAAGTTATGACTTCTTGCTTTACACAGATTTGTGTATTAGTAACTTATTTACACTTCTGACAGTCCCACAGCTTCACTTTAAATACGTATGAATAAAATGATCAGGACCATGGCAATGTTAATTTTACGTACAGTGGAAGGATATAAAATGCAAGGTGAAAGTAGATCCTGAGCAGGGCTGCCAAAAATGCTCAGTTGGCCGTGAACAGTAACTTAACGTTTTCGAAATACGCGTTTCTGAAGGAAAATACTGCGTGCTCCCCAGTTTATATATTAACTCAAATCACACTTTAGATTTGTTCATTTCCGTCCTTAACAACTGTATTTGTCCTTTTGACTTTCGTATTCATTGCCCAGTACGATTCATCGGTAAGAATTTGCCAAAATATGACACAGTTTCGATTGTTTTTCAAAATTCCATTAACGTAGTACGCGTAAATTAGGGAAAAAAATTTAAGGGCATTGCACTATCATATTTTACTGGCCAATAGACATTCTACAAACATTCGTTTACGCCGCAGTTTAAATATGACAACGATCATCTGAGATACTTCGCGGTAAGTTCCCGATGCATCCCCGACTACCGGGTCATGCCCAGTGGCATTTATGAGCACACGGCTGTTACAGTACTCACAATTCAAGTTTTCCTAAGCCAAGTCTGCAGGAGACTTCAATTTTATTTCAAATTCTTGCTAGTCTTCCCCGTTTGACGCCTTTAAGTATAGAATACGGGCGGCTTTTTATAGATAAAAAGTTTTAGTCTAATGAGCTGGTCCGAGAATGGATACGAGTTCACACCACTGTTAGGATCGTGTAGACTGACCTTCACAGCCTAACGGTGGCATGTAAACTGAGATGTTAGCCTTCCGCAATGCACATTAAACTCGGCGCTATCTGTCCACCACTTTCCATTATGGTTTGGTACTACAATGTATATTCAACTTCACACTCTTTTCGCTCTCTATGCCAGATTTTCTATTGATCTGTTTCTGCCGACAGAAATTTCACCTTCCGCTACATCTTCTTCCTAACTTCAGCAGTATCTATGACGATCTCGCTTTGTCCAGATGTTAAGCTTTACCTCCTACAATTCGACATAAATTATACATTTGCTCTCTGTCTTTGCTCAACTCGTGGTTACCAGTTTAAGACACTCATACATGGGCCTACATTTGCTTCCTAAGCTACCTTCTGGAAATTTCCAGTAGCAGTTCATACTGCCTCTCTCTCTTCTGTGATTTTACTCTGGCTGTATAAATTCCTCTTTTTCACACTAATTTTCACATCTGTGCAATGTTACATTCCAACTGTAGGTTATCACACGTTTGTATAAGTTCTGAAGCTGATCTATTCGTTGCACATGTGTGTTTTACTAGTTTTTTTTCCCCCCCTTCTAATAGCCGATCAGTATGATTATAGAATTTAAATTAATAAACGGTAGAATTGCTCGTATTTTGCGTCTTGAAATATATAGTATTGCTTAGGGTTAATTACGTGGCTCTTTCCGTCTCCATCGATATCTTATTCGAGGAAGTCAGAATTCTGTCTTGAATCTGGACTCTTTCTTCTTCCCCTTTTTTAAGCCTGTGTAACGGGAAGTTAGTTTCGGCGCCCGGTGAGCATTCGCGACGAGAAAGCAGGACATAAATCTCTCCAGGAAACAGATAACTTTGGCACAGAGAACCAACCAGGCCATCTGGCTCGCTCGCAGTCCCTCTCTTTGAAACCTTCCAAGTTTATATTTATCAGCCTACAAAATAAATCCTTAACGCAGAACACGCAGCGACTTTTGACGTGTTTCTGAGTTGTGCTTTTTGTTTTGATTGTTGGATGGTGCGTCGGGACCCAGTTAAAAATAAAAAAATTCTCACGGTTTCAATAAGGTGGTGACGAAGCGCTGGTTCGGGTCGAAGTTCAGCAGCGTTACTTTGCGATTAAGCTTAAGGACACCGCCTACCTGTCGCTTTAATTGCGTTGCTGTGTGTTTGAATTCCGTGTTTTTTACGACACCATTAAGCGTGTCCTCATGAGACCAATATATGAAAAGAAAACTCACTTCAGACGACGTACGTATAATACCCTCAATACAACAGTAACATTATAAATGTTATTCCCGAGCCCTCCAACATAGCTAAAAGCTGCTTTTTCGCACTGATATGTCTCATAATATACTGGTTGGGAACACAGGAAACTATTATAGGGAACTGCACTGGACTTTGCTGGGGACTTTCCACCAATAAAAAAATAGGGCCATCGCTTAAACTCTCACAGGTACGCGCAGCACGACGGGAACACTGCACGTCAGTTTGGTGCCATGCGCGTAGAAGCGAAGGGATATGGGGCGCGCGTGTCAGTGTTGTCCTTATCATCTCCCGCGCTTCCCTGTCTCAAACGCGCTAAAAGAAAACCTCCAAGTAGGCGGGGTCCTTAATGTGTGGGTCGGGCGGCTCCCACCGTGAATCACGGAAGAGTGGCGACCCTGTTCTATTTCCGCGTCCCCGCGAGGAAGCAGACTCGGTGCTAATGTCTGCACACCCGGGGCTTGAGTCTGACGGCGTGAGAGTTTAAATGCGGGTTCTCAGTGGGAACGCGCGGCGACGGGGCCGTATCCAACTGTCTTCGGTCCACCCGCCCTCTCCTGGCAGGTATCGTGACCTCTCGCGTTTCCAGGAGATGACATTCGCCCGCGCCTCGCTGTGTCACTCGTCGGGCGCTCGTCACCCTGTGGCTCTCCTCCAAGTCCCCCTGTTTACGCGTGTCCTCGGCGGTGGTGAGACTGCAGGTGGGACCGCAGTGCACCCCACCCCCTCAGGTACACGAAGGAGTGGATTTAAATGCTCGGATTTATGACGCACGCGCATTTATAGCAGCCCGCAGTCGGGGCTGCCATGGCACGACATTGAGTGCCCACTCAATCACGACGGGAGTTTACACTAAATTTCTAAAAATAAGACCGGCCGCGCCGACTGCGTGTTTACGCCGCTG
>NQII01002235.1:99667-119091 GCA_002778355.1 Clitarchus hookeri | reverse complement strand
GGCCCGAGTTTCAAACATAAATTATAGAAGACCGCAGCCCGACACCCGCCGGATAAATAAATAGCGGTCGCCGTGCCCTTACCGTCGATATTTACACCGCGAACGCCTGGCGCGGTTTTCCGAGCCCGAGAGAGAGAGATACAAACGTCGGGCGCTTGCACCCGGGTACGCGCTTCACTCGCAACTGGACGCTTTTCAGAGCAATTCGTCCGTTATGTATCCCTCCACCAAAAGTAGACATCAACATCACGCATGGGTTTGATAGCTGGTGCGCATGTTAAGCGATACGATGTAGTTACAAATGAAGGCTGCTCACGGCAAGCTGAGTACTTTCGAAAGCACTGTTGGAGATCTACGTGTATTCACACTGTGTATACTTCCACTGTATGTCAAATTAACACTGGCATGGGCCTTATCACTTTATTCATGCGTCGCTCAAGCGAAACTGTGAAATTATTAGAAAAATATATATTATACAAAGTTGCTAATTCTTACATTTATTTTCATTGAAACACAGAGATAAAAATTAGTTATTTCAGTATTCACAAATGTTTGCAAAACACTTTTAAAGTGACGTTAAGATACTGAACAACTTTCTCTCCGTCACTACCAACTTTACTGAGCACATGCCAGCCAGTGTTAAAATACATGCAGGTAAGGGCAGTAATATGATTCAAAGGTTGATTCTAGAAGTGCTCAAATATCCGTGAACAACATGTATTATACAATAGGATGTTTGTGGACGTGTGTGTTGGGTGTGTTATAGCTGGTCTATTTGTTACCAGTTAACCTTTGAACTTCCCACACAAAGTATGTAGATCAAAGTTTAATTGCCAACAGCTGGATCGGCAGCCGCACGCACAAAACACGTCCACGATGATCCTCGTATGCATTCCCTGCCAATTTCTTTTTTACATTGGGTGGCTGAACAACTCAACTATCGACTAGGAGACACTGTGTAGTTGTTTTAAAAATTATTTGCTACTGGTCTACTGCGTATCAATAAAAAATAAATACATGTAATTTGCCATCACTATAAGCAGTACACTCACGATAAAATTTTAAGTCAAAGAAGTCCATTTCCTACGTCACTGCCAGCACTGTTGTTAATAAAACAAAATCGAAGGCTGAATAAAGCGTTCTCGTTTCCTTATGCATCATTGGTGTTCTGCGTGCAACAATGCAATTAAAATAAGTTCCACGTATCATTTTCGTAACAGTGGTTGAATTTTCAGAAGTTGCGACTGATATAACTAAAGCTATTTTCACTTGTTTTCACTGGTTTGGCTCCATTTTCACTATTTCAGGTTTACATTTACGCTGGTCGAGTCCAATCATAAAAAGCGGGTAGAACCTGTAGTTGTTCACGTGCAAGCAAATTTTCTACGTGGCCATTTTGGTTCTTGTTAGGAAACTCAGTTTACAACTACGATGGCTCGTTCTTTATTTCAATACCAAATTTTCTAAAGTACTTGAAGGTCAACTAACCAGAAGCCGCCATTTTTTTCTCTGCGATAGTAATTTTAGTGTTCAATGAATTTTATTTTATTATTTTTTAATGTCTAAATACAGTTTAGCGCTATCTATCGGTTTATTTCCAAACTGTATATATTTTTTTTATGAATTTTTGATTAAAATTAATATCTCGATTGATATACTTCACTATAACTAACATGTGTTGCTAATCCATGAAAGTATTGTTACGAAACATGTGAAACAGTTGGGTTCCGGGAAATATCGGCAAAAGCTGCTCTTTCCGCGAGCAGAAATGCCGACGTGAGCGCATCTTTCCAGCGAGGTTCGTGCGGGGGGAACGAGAACGGTTTCTGGTCGGTTATTCCAGCTCTCCGCTCTGTCGGTCAGGGTCACTGGCGCGCATCCGAACCGGGCATGGTTCCGACTTCTCCGAGAACTGAATAAGGGCCTGCGTGCAGGCCACCAGAGGTACCAACGTTGCAGTGCAAGGACTGTAGTGACTCAGGAGACGTTGTGCGCCTAGCCGCTCGNGGGGGGGGGGGGGGTTGTCCATAAATACCGCATGACTTGGTGGTCGCGGCGGAGTATTCGCTTCGCTCATGGAGAGGGTGCTAATTTTGGAATGGATCGGGCCGCGAGTTCGTTCCAGCCGAGGAGCGTACACGGAAGCGAGTTGCAACTCGGCAGCAGGTTCCATCGCGCAGCCAACGTTGGAACACCGAGTTTTAAACTGCGAATGTTCGCTTTGATATGTTGGCAGACAATGCGCGTGAAGTCACCAGCCTGCGTTTTATTTTCGTTTTAACACTAGCCTACTTTTCACGGAGAATATTATTAAGTACGTTTTTTTTTTTCAAGTTATTTTTAATACCACGAATGCATTAGGGAGAATAAGAATTGTAATCACGGAGATGAAACGATACTTTACAGAAATATTTCGTGCGAGTTTTCGTGAAAATACACATTGTACGAAATAGCAGACGTGAAAGTTAGACAGACAAAGAATACTGTGCTATGCATCAGAATTAAAATATGTAACCAAGCACGTGTTTCTACAATATTTAAAGAGATAAACTATACAAGGGTCACTTATTGTACATTTGCGCGATGCACAGGTAGTAAACATTCTGTTTAAATATGTAATGAGTTTCTTAAATGCCGGAGTTGTAAGATCGTAAAACCTCGCCTTCTGGTATCTTCGGTTAGAAATGGTTTCCCGTGCCCGAGTTGTTCGGGTCCTGGTTCCAGCCTGCACGAAAGCTTAGACACCCATTTGCCTTGACGCACCTTGATGTGGAGTGATTCCCACCGTTTTGCACATTTTGTACCTATCGCAACAAACCGACATTAAAAATTTCCTGTTTACTTTTACCGCGCACGGATTTTTGCTTAGAACGTTTTCTGAAGTCGTCATTGCTTGATGAGTGCTGTCGTATTACCACCCTTGTAATTTCCCACACAAAATAACAATGACTTCTCGGCAGTTAGCAAGTAAGAAAATAATCACGGTAGTCAACGTCAAACCATTTTAAAATATTGGAAAGCTTCGTTTAGGTTAAACCATCTCAAAATTCTGATGGGGTCCTAAACGTGAGGATTTAGACCCGCTTCAGGCATCCGCCTACAAATCGTTTCAACTTTTTTTCAGTGTGTTTTAAATCCACGTTATATAAAAATACATCACCTTTATATTCATCTGTGAAAATAGCATGTACTTTTCAAGTAATCTTGCAAATTAGAGACACTATTACGGATCCCTCTAACACGTACGGTTAAAAAATCTAAATTTACTAACAGGACACATCCGCGCAGTGATATATTGCAACAAACTTCCTACCAATAAAATTACGGGCCACAGTTTGAAGCTTTAGAGACACTGCAGTTCAGTTGCTTGCAAGCGGCGCTAGAGAACCTGTGCGTGACAGTGTCTACCCTGCCGCTCCTTCAACTCTGAAATCAGTTCGTGGCAAATGGAAGCCTCAAAGGCTTCGGTTAGCAATAAATTTGTAAATTTTTTTTTTACCAAGAATTTCAAATTGATAAGAAAATTGTATTTAATCGTTTTTGCGTGGCAGCTTTTGAAATGAATAATTTTGCTGTTTGGGAACACGAAATAAATGCACAGAAGAAACCAAACCATTTTTTAAAGTTATTTTATAGAAGTTCACGTTAGGACTCATTTAAAATATTCACTTTTCGTTAAATTAAACAGTAAAAGGTAGCTTGTGGAGCTTTTTCTTTTTTAATGAAAACTACGCCATTTCTTCCAGAAATTGAAAACTTGTGGCTTTAATATGTGATTCTGCAAAACTATTTAATATAATTTTTGCTTAGTTTAGACTGTCATCACATACGTCTAAACGTCTAGAAAGTCAACATTCCTTTGCACAGAAATTGAACACATTAAATTTTCGCTATACAGAGCTAGCGCCGCTAAATTATGAATAACGTAAAATTATAAATGCAAACTCAATGCGCGTCTATGACATAAGAGCTTCATTGGCGTAACATGAATTTCTGTTGCTAGAATTAATGACAGTTTACCGCCTTGGTTCTTAAGTTCCTTACTTTTTTTTAAATTTCCCCTCCTTTGTAATTTAAAGGAAATCTTTACCTATGTTCGATGAAACAGAACATTTTATTCAATAAATTCAACTCAATATGCTTCTTCAGAATTATTTTGTTGGAGTCGCCTATTTTATTCCGTGTTCAAATCGACTGTTACTTGTTGGTTGCGTGAAATAAATTTATGATAAATCTTGTGGAACAGAAACTATTCATTTGTTAGCAACTGCTCGGACAAGTGTTTTCTCAGATCGAAGCGTGTGAGTGTGAAATGTGACTGTGTGGAGTGTGTGAGCGGGCCGAGGGCTCGGGCGTGGTCGGCGGAGAGTGTGACGCGGTGCTTGGGTTCCAGGATCGCCCTCCAGGTGGTACAAAGGAACTTGCGCAAGTACCTCCAACTGCGCACCTGGCCCTGGTGGAAGCTGTGGCAGAGGGTCAAGCCCCTGCTCAACGTCAGCCGTATCGAGGACGAGATTAAGGTACGGCGACATTTCCCTCAGCTCTCGCCCCATCCTTCGCCTATCCCCGACCCTGGCCCCGTTCTCCGTCTCTCTCCTCGGCGTCGCACCTCGAAATTGAAGTCGGCTGAGAAAATCGAGGCGAAAGATACCGTGGTAGTGCAGTCGTCTCCGCGTGTCTTGAAATTAAATTACGCGAACAGTTTGCTCAGCACACGCCCTTGCGTACAGCACAACCGCTGTCCGACACTGATCTTGGCGAATATCCCCATTCTACTCGGCCCAGTACATCAACATTGAGACCAGCCAAAAAACAATCGGGTATTAGATCTCACCTTAAAGTGCCTGTCTTGTTGAGAATTATGTAATCTAGGCCTGTTAACATTTTTGCTCGTGTGGACGTGGCTACGTTATTTTTAATGAAAAAAACTGGAATTAGCCAAGACGTCAGTGCTAAAAAAGAGTCCATAAATATTAGTCGACTAATTTATACAAGCACGTTGAAGTGAGACATACCAAGGAATTTCTGTTTCAAGTTTTTCATAAGTTGTGTCAGAAATAAAATTTTCTGGGAAGGTTTGGTGGTACGTTCCCGTAAGTACCTGGTATCCGCACTGAAAGCGACAAAATGTTAACGTGGATAGCTTCTCTCTAACTGGCACAGAAGCAAGGAAGGGTTCGTGCTATCCTCCGTCTACTCGGCATGTAGAAGTGGTGCAGGGGTAGTCAGAGACTGCAGCAGGTAACGTCAGTCAACGGGACCCGAGAGGAGGAATTGCGTCTACTTGTCAGCTTGCGGCTTGCAAGCGAGTTTGTCAAAGCTATTCCTGCTGGAGGTATCTTTAGCTTGCGAACAGAACGTGGGTACAGATAGCCTTCGTTTATGACGGCTTGCCCACGGGGGCCAATTTATTTCCCCCTCTGCAAGGGACGGGGAGGGGGGAAGTTCTAAATATGAAATCTACTTCTCCCACCCGGGGGGGATTTCCCCTCCTTTCCGCCATCTCGTCCAAATTCTGGGGTTCTCAGGGGGCTGAGCTCCCCTCTCCTCCAACCTCTGAAACATAGTTATTTTTATTTTGGCAATTTATAGGGGTGGGGAGAGGGGAAGGGGCTGCCCACACGCATGAGTGAGGCAGACGGGGCCGCTGTTTTTGTGCGGAAAGCTCAGTTTCTCGAAAGCCGACAAGGGTGCCTGAGGCTGTCCCTGGAGCAGGGGAGGCAGTCTGCACAGCGCCTGCGACACGGAACCTCGACTTACCCTCGCCCCGGGTCCGAGTCCCTCCTCTGACCACGACCCTGCTGTGAGCTGTAGCTGCTTGCGGTTGGACATGGACGCCTTCGAGACGAAGCAGGAACTGTTGCAGAAACTGGAGGAGAAGGCGCAGAAGGCTCAGGAGGCGTTCGAGCGAGAGGAGAAGGCGCGCAAAGAGCTGGAGGTCCTCAACAGCAAGCTGCTGCAGGAGAAGACCGACCTGCTGTCACAGCTCGAGGGAGAGAAGGGCTCGCTGTCCGACTTCCAGGAGAAGTCCAACAAGCTGCAGGCGCAGAAGGCCGACGTCGAGTCGCAGCTGCACGTGAGTACTGCTTTCTTCAGCTCGCTTACCCACCTCATACACTGCGGAACGATGTACTCATAACCCATCTAGACTGTACTTTATAGAAGTAGCATTCATACCGGTTGTTGGTAACATCCAAATATTCTTCAGAGAGGTTCACGGTAAAGTGAGCCATTTTGAAATCAACCTCTCCGAACAATTAAGAGAAATAGTTCTACGAATTGGTT
The DNA here is from genome assembly GCA_002778355.1 of Clitarchus hookeri. Lineage (NCBI taxonomy): Eukaryota > Metazoa > Arthropoda > Insecta > Phasmatodea > Phasmatidae > Clitarchus > Clitarchus hookeri. The sequence continues at coordinate 112,806 of NQII01002235.1, read as the reverse complement.
TTGTCATGAGAGTGCAATATTTCAATGTATGGCTACTGAGGTCACAGTTTGTTTTATACACATGCGAGCAAGAATCAGTACATGAGTAACACATTTATCATCACAATAATTTCACAGTTTCACTTGAGTAACACATGAATAAAGTGAGACAGTCCAGGACAATGTTATTTTTACACAAGGCAGAAAGGGACAAATTGAGGGGAAATGTTTATCCTATCAGAGGCTTTCAAAAGTTTTCAAATAACCGTGATCAACCTATAACGTAGACAGTAATAGCAGCAAAACTATATTGTGTTGCTGCCTGTAATTAGATATGCAACTATGAAGTTCCTACGGCAGAGCTCCCTCTTTCTACTACAGAACTAATGGCCCCGTCTTCAAAACGACTTCAGCAATATTTGGATTGTTCCCACAACAAAACTAACTGTGATAAGCTAATCGAACATTTTGTTGCTGGTACAAAAATTTGGTTGCTGCTACCATGGAACAATATTTCCCAACTTCTTAGTTCACTCCTGTGCTCCTGTGCTGAGTTTTTCCAGTTTGCGCTTCTTAATATGTTACTGCATAACATGTTGTCGTGTCTCTTTTCTACATGCTAAACAGGTCGACAAAAACCAGTTTTTTTTATTTGCAAATCTTGTTGAAAACTTTTTTTGTATAAAAGTTGCCTTTATACATTTATTACTACATTTATATTTTGGAGAGAGCAGTTTATTAAACAGAGATGCATCTTTATATAATATAATGTTCCATATTTTCCCCTAGCTTACGCTACGCCATAGTGACTGTCTGTTTCATTAAAATAAATAAAAAGGCTAAAATTTGTTTGAATTCCTTTAAATGCTTCACAAATTCAGTGTCTTGCACTAATTTCATTAAAATCTCCTAAGTACATATTTGAGATCACTAAATAAGCATTTCTGTTTTTGGAACAGGGTGTAAGGTCCTAGGGTGACGTAGCTTGGTGAAATCTCTTAATCGCTTAATTAAGTGCAAAAATAGAACTAGAACCGTGGCAGGCAGTGATGTTAATTTTGGATGCGGTGAGGTTCGTCAAAGGTGCTCTTCTTCTGCTATCTTGGTTCTGGCGCAAGGAGCTAGGAATGAATCTAGGTAAAGGCTCGGTTACCACTACATGTGAAAGGCGGGCTATTTGTGGATTTCACTTGTTTCATGCATCTACTTACGGGGAGCTGCTTCATCTCCACCTTTCCTCTTCTCTCGGACTTCATTGACATTTGTGATGCTTAATGTATAATGTAAGCAGAAACCGCCACGTTTATCCCTTCCCAAGCTCAAGTTTGGTGTGAATTTGAAAAAAAAATTTGGAAAATAAACACCATTTATGGGACAAACAAGGTAACAAAAAGTAAATTGTAAGTATTTTTGTCGAAGTAATTATTCATTAGCGGAATATACAACGGAAAAATATGGAACTTGTTAACAATAATTCAAGACCCATCAGCCTAAAGAAAGAGACCCCCTAATTACTGTATTTCCAAATTTTGTACCACTAATAAATGTTCCATAAGAATTGTGAGCTGGTATGTGACTACGGTAACTAAAGCAATTTTTTATCATTTTGCATGCATTGCTGTGTTAAAATGTTACTTTATAGTTTTCTGTTTCACTTTTTGGTATAAACTGTGGTCCTGCTAAATAGACTATAAAAATAATGGTTGTTGAAGATATGGTAGTAGGAATTATTTTCTTGTATGTAACGAATATTGTAAATTTTTGCGTCAAGCTTATTGCGTGGATATTAGAAACATGCGATTAAAAGAATTGCCAACGTTCGTTATTAAGGGGAGCAGTAAAAAATAGCCTACACTAATGTTTAAAGGTAAACTTATTAAGGAATAACTAGTTTTTTCAATGATAAAAGTTAATCTAAAAAAGGATGCAATAACTATGTTTAACATAGTGTGCATTTGCATTCAACATTATCTGACAACAGCATAAACGGAATTGAAGTTACTTTCTTGATTTAGTACACCGCATAACTTCGTTTGAGATTTTTCACTTTAAAAATGAATCAATGAAATGCAACTGGCTGAAAAAACAGTTAATAAAGTTCTTCAACATGCGATTTGGTGACGTGTGTTCAGAAACTGGCACTCAAAGCTATATATATCACAGTGGAAAAAGTTGAATCTAGTAAGTGGAGTAATCAGTGCACTTTCAACGTATTTGCAGTTCTGAGGATGTATGTGAAGTAAGTATGAATAATAAAACAAAACGTTTGAAATGTGTAGTGCAGTTAATTTTAGACGTGGTTTTACTTGTTTCGTGACATCGCGCACGATTCCACGCAGGAAGCAAAGTTCCACTTCCGGAACGACTCGGACGTAACCTACACGAATTCTCATGAAATTTGTAGCTTCTCCCTGAAGGCGTCACGTTTCACCGTTGCCAAATTTGGTCCTGCAGGCAGAGTCTGGTTGGAGAGCCCAGGTGCCTGGAATCTCTCGGGAGATTCATCATCATCACCAGCTCCTCCAACCTGGCACGGGTCTCGAGTGAGTGCTCAAGCGTCGAGCGGGCTTGCACCCAGTGCAAATGCCATCCCGCCAGATGAACGACCTGATGTCTAGCTCTCCTGCTACAAAGAAGCAAACAATTTCCCAGGCCATTCTTCCCGAGCAATGGACAAGCTAATGTTCTGGCAAATCTCCCGCCGGGAACATCTTCATAGGCGATAACGCGCGACAGGTTCCATTCATACCGTGCCAAGAACTTGGCGAAGGGCGGATCGCTTTATTGATAAGATGTTTCCGAATAGGGAGGGTGGGTGGTGGGAGGGAGAGGCAATGAATTTTGCGTGCGGATAAGTGTGGTTTGGCGAGGGTCGGGGGTGACGTCTTGCGTGGGCTGTGGTGCTGGGAGAAGAATTTCGTTCCACTGAGCTTAAGGTTATGGAGAGGGGGGGTGAAAAATGAGTGGCGTGGAGTATATGGCGGCCTCAGATTCCACTCGGGTAGCCGCGGCAGGACACAAATAGCCGCGGAACGACACGCGCCAGCGTACAAAAAGTGCGAGCTGGGAGCCGTGGCCTGCGGCCAGAGGGTCGCGCGCCACTTGCGCCACTTCCTACTGTGCACCTGGCGACCTGCTCCACTCCCCGCGCTTCCTCGCCGCACATTCAGCTTCAGCCAGCTTCTCGCTTGCACTCCCGACTCCCCGCTCACAGCTGCACCCGTGCACCTGGTCACATACTTTACTCCCTCGCGGCACTCTTCAACTTCACCTTCATACCCGCTGCCGGCACTCGGCTCCACCATACCACCGCTCCACCTGGATACTTGCTCCACTCCCCGCGCTTCCTAGTGACATGATTCAGCTTTAGCTTATCATGTGCACTGCTGTTACTCGGCTTCGCCATTTCAGTTACCAACGAACCTGTTCTTTGAACTCCCCTGTTTGAAAATTATATAACAATCCGCAGTTTTACAAGTAAGATATATAACAATGGTGATCTGTTTAATTGTAATGCGTTTCAAGACAAGCAAGTTCTCGTAACTCTTTTTCTCTTTACTTATTTCAGTCAATAATAATATCACGCTTGTATACCCTCACTAATTTGGAAAGTAAGTTTTCACTTTTCCGTCTTAATACCGTGCATGTTTTAAAAGATTTCGTTACAGAGTTGAGCGCAGGTATTTATGAACTCATTTCATATGGAATAAAGTTGAATAAAATTAATATGCACGATATAAAAACTTTACCACGCAATATTAACTGTAGACAATGGAACTGAAATAAACGTGTCGAATTTTGCTTCAATCGTGGAGGTAGTTTAGGTATTTCTGATTAATATATTAGTTTGAGTTATCTTGGATTCCTCCCAAATAAGCTTTATTGTGACCGAATTTCTCTGAAAGATTTAGAGCTTACTTCCTAGAATTAACATTTGTAGTTAAAACTAATACGTAAGGTACGATATTCAGTTGGTTTAACTTCACCACGAGCAAATTATATGGATGTTACTAAGAATTGTAGAGTAATAAGTGAGTTTCATGTTAACTAGTTATTTTACAAGGGCTTTATAATTGAGGATAATTCTGTGCTTTACTTATATTTTCCATTCCCTCATACTATTTACGTATCACGTAACAGGCTACTGTGATGGCACTGTCGGGAAGGTTCTCGAAGCAGCAAGTCTGTTAACAATACGTGAAATTCGGTGAGCGCCTCTCAGGTTCACTTGCAATTAGCAGTAGGCCAGTGCCCGATAATGAAACCCGAGAATGAAATATGATCAGAAAAAAAGAACTACACATTCCAAAGGAAACTTCAGCTCATCGCCCTCGCTGGTACTAGCGAGAAGTGGGAAGCAGTAACGACGATTCGTGACGCTTACTACAGACTTATATCTTTCGTCCTGGCAACGTAAGTGGCGAGAAGGTAAAAATATCTCACCACATGCTTTCCCTCATCGGCAGGCGCCTTTTAAACAGTTTACTCGAACCCTTGGCCATAATTTTCTCAAGTTGTTTACAAGACGCGATGCCAGCTAGCGAAACACCTTCCACGAAAAAAGAAAAAATTTCGAGCAGGTTAATTTTACTTAAGCTTAGCGCGGATTCGAACGTCCCGCGTATGCAGACTCTCGGCTGTGAGGTGTGCAACTGGGTTGAGGAGGCATGCATCGGTTACTTTTCTGGAATGCTCGTCTACTGGATGTGTGAATTGCATTAGGGTTTTTTTATAATAACTACTTTAAAACATAACTCCAAAATTGAAACCGCTAAAACTGCTCCAGATCGGTGAACTTGGCTGCAGATCTGTTTTGTAACTGCTCCATTTGACTAAGTAAAATTGTACTGATAATTTTTATTTCTGGTATTCACTAATCAAACAGTACGTTCTGCTGATTCCTAGTGAGCTGCACTGGCCTGCCAGTAAAATCGAAGTTTCTTTCACAGATTCGCCAGTAGACAACCGCTCATTAACTGAAGATTCAGTTAAATAATTCTAGTGATTGGATACACTTATTCAAACATTGTTTGTTTCATATTGGTATATAGTATAGTCTATCACAGTTTATTGAGCACTTTTGAAAGCCATATTTACGATATAATTTTCTCCTAATTTCATATTCTTCCGCTGTACGTAAAATGTGCATTGTCATGGGCCTTATTACTTTACTTTATTCTTGTGTCAGTCAAGAGAGAACGTGAAATTGACAGGAACCTTAAACTTTTACCAATATGCCAATGCGTGCTGCAATGTGTACAAAGCAGAAAAGTGCAAACTCGATTCGCCATAAATTTAAACATTTCGCTTTCAATACAACGTCAAGAGATGGACCCATTTTACTCAATTGACTGCCAACTTAACTGGGAGCCTGGATATCATTGTGTATGATAGCATACATGCAGTCAAATGTTGATTTCGAAAGTTCCTGTTTTGAAGCTGCCGTATCTGAAAATTGTAGTATAGACTGTTCGCGGTAAAGTGAGCACTTTTGATGCCCTGGATATTTTTTTCCTTTCAGCCATTTTTTATACTTTAACGACCTTTTTTAAAATAAATATTTCTACGTTAGAAATAAATACAGTTTGTATATTTCACCGCACTCAGAAATTAACTTCTAAGGCTGAAATAAAATATATTTATTGACTGTTATTCCAAATGAGAGAGCGTTCAAAAGTGCTCACTTCACCGTGAACAGCTATATCAACTACTCGGAGAATTTCTGAGGGCATTGCGCCAAGTCGCAAAGAGTCGAGTAAAGTCGCAAAGAGTCGAGTACCGTGCGCATGCGAGGCGACGCGACATTCGATACGCCCCAGGTACACCTCCTCCCTGGCCTGCGTGCGTCAAAGCCGCCGTGTCCTGCGTAGGCGGGAGCATTAACGTGGTCGCTGCGCCAGAACTGGAGGACCATAAAGCAGTAACGCCCGTCAGAGCACCGCGCCGCTCGAAATAGGTTTTACAACTGGAGGCGCGGCGGCGGCGGGAGACGCATACGTGCGCAAGCGGGCGGGCTCGTGCAGCTGCCGCGAACAGGCTGCGAGCCAGGACAGTTTACACGCCCCTACATACGCTTCCACGCACGTGTGTGTCTAATATTACTGGTTTGCACCGTAATGCTTTCTGTCATACACACTGTAAAAACTTTTTTTGCAAACATCCCTAAACTGTACTGTATACATTTATATATAGAATGAAAAAAAAAATACCTCATTATGCTGCAGCAAATATACTGTGACTTGTGTATATATATATATATATATATAAATAGAGAGATAGAGGTGACGAATCGGAGGAATGTGCATACAGTCATACGATTTAAGAATCAATTTAATTCACAGCGCATATGGAATGTATTTACCTTGATACCTTCTGACTAGCAGCTTATGACTCTTGCATTACGTAGAACTCAAGCGTGAACTATATTTATTGCCCGGTCGAAAGTACGACCCAGGACCTCTCACATCTGCGTGCAGAAACTACTTCACAGAGGACTTACAGTGTAAAGCAGGTTATTCATTGTAAATTTAAAAAGCCCGTTCAATTCTAGGTCGAGTCAAGTTTTAGCTTTCCCCGGCGTTGTATATATAGTTTATTATTTAAATCTTTGCTATTTAACACCATTTTTGAATAATTATTTTTTAACTGATAGCCCGTGATTGTGCAGGATGACTATAGAGGTCGTGATTTAGCACGAAGAAGGCGGAGTTTTTTTAAACTATATTTCACTTAGCGAGCAAAACTTCAGCCACCGACATTAGTAAGATGTCAATGATTTGCCTGCAGAAAGATAAAAAACAAGACAAATGCCTTATTATTTTTTTAAAAAAATTCATAAATGAAAGAGCGTTATTGAAAATACAATTTTCACAAAACCACAAAACGCCACTTTCGAGGATGACGCGTCTAAACTCTAGTACCGTGCAGGTCTGGCATACTACAGTGTTTTCGGATGTCTTTATGTCTTTGCTGGCAGTATCGATATCCAGCGGGCTTTCTAGGGGTGTTCCTATCAACGCCGGGTCCAGACCTCCATCCCAAAGTGAGCCAGTGGAAATAAAATCATATAGGTCTGCCAAATTGCCTGTTAGGCTATCCCAGCAACCATTTGAAATGTGACAATATAATAACACATTAGAACTTTTTGCCAGTCGTTAAGATTATCTGAATTATTTCAAATGTCTAACCTCAAATATCATAACAACGTTTTAATATTAAAAATTAACGTATTATGAATACAACACAAACTTAAACTGAATCAGTTAGCTCTCCGGCGCTATAGCTAACCATCATGGAGGTGTGTCTTCTGAATGATAGGCAAGGTGATATAAATGTAATGTGTAACAGAAAAATATTTTTGAAACAAATGCAGAAAGAATAAAATTGACAAGAAGCAAACATTAATACCTGTATAACATCAGTAATGTCTTATTTAACGAAGTTATTTCAGAACAAAAAAAATTTTTCATGAATGTTTGTATTTAATTTTCACCTGCTTCACAACCTTATCGTACCGTATTCGAGTATTTCCATAAATTCAACGCAATTCATTTAAAATGTCAAGAATGATTCTTGCAGTCAAAAGCGGGTTACGCTTCACTATTCTATTGCTGAAACCAACTCTTAACGCTTACTGATACGTACATAAATGTGTGATTCCACGTATTGTAAATGTAGTAGGTTAGCAAAAGAATGGCCGGACCCCACACAGTGTTATACATTTCATCTTAAATTGACATCAACCTATACGTGTGATCATTAAAGCTAAATTATTTTTTGCTTGAAAATGTACTTCATGCAAAACTCTTTAAAGGATATCAGGTGAATAACTCGCTTACATTCGTAGTAATATAACCCGCGATCGCCATATCTGTAGGCAGTAATAATGAGCACCTTCTTATTTGGCTTGTTCAACCGCCTTTTGGCATATGAACATAGGCCGCAGTGTGAAAAGCCTGCAAGTGCATGAGTAGGTAGACCCGTATAACACTGGCGCTCTGTAAGTTGCCTATGTTTGCAGGAGTTAACTAGAAAACACGCCGCAAATTAAGCTCGCTCTTTAAATTTACCATTATAACAGCTGGTTCTTTGAAATAATTTTTAGGCGGGAAACCATACTGTATTCTGAAAACTGTAAAAACTTCAAAGTATGTGAATTCAAGTGAACTTCAGTGCATCTGTAAGCGTGGTACATTAAAACACTAACAGCGACACTAACCGGCGCATCTAATGTAATTTCGCCTTACATGTAAGGCACAGGACAGGCGTCATAAACCGTCTTGCAGGGCATTTTAAAAGCCAACAGAAACATTTTATGGTGAGTCTACTATAATGTTCGCTAAAGTTATATATCACTGTTTCGCCTTTTGTTAGTAGTGTCATTTCCGCCGTACAAATCAGTATCAAACTACTTAAATTAAATTGGAAGGGTATGACTAATTTTTCTAACATGTGTGATGTCCCAATAGTTTTATTTTTAAACCATGTAGCCACAGTTTTTTCGTAGATATACATATTGCCAATGCGTTCGTTGGCATTGTTTTCAGTCACTTCGCAGTGCAGTCTAAAGTGTAAGGTAAGTGGTAACTTCAATTCATTTCTTGTCTACAAATGCATCTTGTTTTTTTTCACTGGGTTTTTGAAACTAAAACTAAAATTCAGAGTAACACGGATGCCTAGTGGCTATTGGAACAGTGACATAAACAATTTCTCGGCGCATTATGTAATCAGAAGTCGAAATATGTCTTGATCATAAATTTGCTGGACGCGTTTTACAGGTACGCAACATAAAAATAAATGTTGAAAAATGCAACATTTTAATTCGAGTCACTGTGCTGATTAGTAGGCTATCACGGGTTTCGGTTAAGTAGCCGTTATGTATTTCCACTTCAGGTTTTTCTTTTAATTGGCGCCTACTTCCTTCCTAACTTCCTTCATTTACTTTCTGTTTTCATTGATTGTCCTTCAAATTTCCGTCGCGACGTAATTCCACTTAGTGACGTCCAGATTGTCGCATTCTCGTTCTAATTTCAGTGTCTTGCAGCAAGTGCAAGTTGGTAGACGACCGGAATTCAGGGGAATTGGTAATGGCTCACAGGCTAACGTGAAATAAAAAAAAGTCCGTATAACGAAGAAACGGACGCAGTGCCTTGTCATTTGTAAAGGATCATCGGCCACGTGTGCATATTTCCGACAGGCATAGCATCCGCATTCGGATCCGCCGGTGCTCGGAACCAGATCATTGCGTTGTCTGGTAACACGGCCTCCGAAGTCCCTAGAAGTTCCCAGTTTCCAACCGAGATTTGTGGATTTTTCGGCACACGGGGTACTACATTACTTATCGCCCTTTTCTTAAGCTGGTGCTGTTTGGTTGCTGTTTATATTATTACTTCTGTATCCATGTACACAAATTTCTCGCTCCGTTCTTTCTCGGATGCTACCAGATGTAAAACAATTAACACAACGAAGCCGTGACAGTTTCAGAAAGTTTGTAAAGATATTCTTATACTCTGTCCATAAGCTGGTATAGATTGTTAACTGTAAAATGAGCCCTCCTTAGGACCCAATTGTCTACTCACTTATATCCTTCACCACACACAAAATTATGATTGCCGCTGACCTTCCCTCTTTATTCGTGCATCGATCAAGTATAAATGTAAAATTATTTTGGCCCAAAACTATGTTACACATATACCAAAACAACTTTTAGATAGCATAAAATTCACACAATAAAAATATAATTAAATTGTGCGTTCACAAATTTTAAGGACAGCACTTTTAATATGATGTTATTGCGCGGAATTACTTTTCTTTTTACTTCGCTGCCAACTTAACCAAGAGTATTTCATTTTGTGCTTCCGTCAAAACACATTCATCTACAAGTAGTGAATGTTTTTAAAGTTGATTTTAAAAGAGCTCAATTAATCGCGTATAATCCGTAGCTCTAAGACAGATAAAGAATACCAGTGGCGTGTGGTGAAGTGTTGCAAGGTAAACTGATGTTTGCTCAGTGCTGTAGACACCCGGCGCACGCAGCAGGAATTAGTAACCACAGTGGGGCCAGGAACAACTGAATATATTGCGGCCCCTCACGAGAGAGCGGCGAGGCACCCATTACACACGTGCTGTGACGTCACATGCACACCTGCGTTTAACTGGACGATGTGCAAACTAGCAAACTCTTAGGTATAGCACAGAGCAAAACACAGCTTACCTTGCAGCAGTCCACAACACGCCGCTGAAGAAGACTAAATATAATAGCCACATGATCTTCGTGGTCATCAGTCGCCTTCGTGCGTATCTGTTAGTGTCTCATTGAAGTGCACGAGTAGGCAGACCCTGCTACACACTCGTTCAGCACGTTGTCAATGACCGCGGGGAACTTGGAAGGGCATTTAAAAGCTGTTCACGGTAATGTGAGCGCTTTTCAAAACAACATTTGAAAAAATTTACTCTACATAACAGCATACACACTACAGTAGACACTGGCAAACACGCTCCTAGTTACGTTGCCAGCGAATTAATAAACGTTTTTCTGAGACTTTGCGACTGGAGTCAAGTATTATTGTTTTATACTCATAAGAACAAGAATGTGCATATTAATAACACATCCTGAAAATTCCTCGGTTTCTACTTGTATGACGCATAAATAAAGTGAGCCTGCCCTTCAGAAATGTTAATTTTCCTCATTAAAAGACCTCGTAACTTCATTTTTTTTTTTTGAGTTTTTGAGACTCCGTAACAAAGAAAATGTCAACTTAATCTGTGTAAATATTTAAAAATGATCTACAAACAAAAACCGGAAACCTCGTAACTCCACTACGAGATGCAAAACAGTGAAAAACTCATACATCCTCTACTTATTTTAAATGCAAATTTATCTTCATATCGGGATAGTTTTATAAATTATGAGTAACAATCTTGTTTTAAAAATTAGACAATTGTTTTCTAATTCGAAGTTATTATGATTCTTCTCTTTTTGGAATTACGAGAATTTGCCATGAATGTAACAATATAGTGAAAGGATACAACATGGGAGGAAAGTAGACCCTGAGTAGAGGATTCAAAAGTGCTCGATCAATTGTGAACTTCGTATATGGAGATATCTCTGCTGGAGATTGTGCAAAGTTAAAAGGTGTTTATTTTTTTTTATTATTTAAAGCGTGGGCCGCTTAGCTTGTGTTGGCTATTAAAGGCTGTTCACGACAAAGTAAGCATTTTTTAAATCAACCTTTGAGAAATGTCACTCCCCTTACACTGTATCTATTTTAACTGGCGCGCTGATTGGCATGGATCCTGTAAAATTGGTAACGACGGAGGGGAAAGTAGTTCCATGTGTCTTAACGTTGAAATAAAAGTGTTGGTAAAACATATGTGAAAACTGAAATAATTTCTCTCGCTCTCTGTTTTTTTTTTTTTTCATTAGCGCATCCAAGTGTAAGAACTACCAAATTTGTAAATGATTTGCTTTTCTAATAATTTCACATTTCCATTTGACCAACGCAGGAATAAAGTTATCCAATTCGTGGAAGTGTTTATATCATGGAGGTAGGAGTTACTGAGATGCCACGCTATGACGTCATTGAAGTTTAATTTTCGTCCATCGCCATAGTGTGACACCAAAAACAAAGAAAATTTTGAAGCTTCTTTTTTTTATTTAATGCATGTAAAATGCGGACGTTTTTAAACAAACAACATCTAATGAAGCTAAACTTCCAAGCTAAATATCGACATGCTCTGATACAAGTTTCATTTTAATTTTGACAGGTTAGGTTTCCAATATTTTAGGTGTCACAACTTGGCGGACAGGCTTCATCATTTTGCCATGCACATCCGCAGTGAAGGCCGCCCCTTGGTTAGTATCGCATGTATCGGAAGAATGCATATCGTGCGTGCAAAAAGATCTCGAGCAGGGCTGTCAAAAGTGCTCAGTTCACCGTGAGTGAGTCACTTGTGGAGTATGCGGCCGTGCGTGACGGGAGCATCCCTCCAGCGAGGTCGGAGAGGCCGGGGAAGTGGCGGGTTGGCAGGCCTGTCGCAGCCTCCAGGCCGTGTCCTCGCAGGTCTATATTTACCTCGGCGGACACCCGACACTCTTGGCCGCGCGCTCGGCATTCCCGGGCCAGCCAGAGGCCACACCTGGACCGCAGCTCCTCCCCGCGGACAACTCCCTCTCCCCCTCCTCAACAACTACCTCAACACGCCCTAACCCTCCGCTTCACCTATTATGCACAAATGCTTCGTTTTCGTGTCATCATTTCACTTTCAGAGCTATTATTGAAAATGTTTGATATGTTCCAGGAGTTTTTACGACTAGCAGATGACACACAATTAAAAGTACGCACAAAAATATTAAACTACTCGTAAAATGTAAATTTCCTATAATCGTACATTGTCAGTAATTACTATGAATCCGGAACTAGGTCGCTAAAACGAAGAATTTCTGCACAAGGGGTGATGTCGAGCTTTAAGGGAAATTACAAAGAGTTATTTAAACACTAAGTTTCGTTTAACCTAAAGCGTTTATTGAAACGCGGGAACGGCATGTTAAAATTCCTTTGAAATGTGGCATTCTGCTTTACTTGCGATACGGATTTAACTTTCAATTATTTCTACTATGAATTTAGCTTCTATAATTGAAACTGAAATACCGGCGAACCGCCTAACAAATTTCAAACCAACATTCTGCATTAAATCACAACATAAAAAATTATTTTGAGCTGTGACCTGCTCATGCAATTTCATACAATTTGAGATTTGTAATATGTACATATATGTGTATATTATTTCTTTGGTTAGTTTCATTTTTCGTACTATTTCCAAGTTATTATTTAGTATCCCGTCGAAAAATGATGGCAAAGGATAGAGATGTAGAAAATAATTTGAAGATCTTGAACGTCCCGAAGAAAGCCCGTGACACAAAATAATGGTAGTCTTAATGTTGTTAAGCTATCGGCACGAATATTTTTTGACAGTTGCTTGTAGCTACGTCGAAATGCAAAGCGGAGTATTGTATGAACCAATCTAAACGTATAACAAAAAAACACTGTACACACGCATCAACTGCTTCTCCGGGTTCCAATCCCGGAAAACCTTTTTTCGGCAGCTTCTGTTACGTAGGTCATCACTTGAAGCAGTAATAAAAAATGTTGAAAAATACT
>NQII01002235.1:25998-99554 GCA_002778355.1 Clitarchus hookeri | reverse complement strand
CTGATGGATAGTTTAAGTTTTTCGACACGAGTTATTATTAAAAATCTTTTAAATATATTTGAAAATAAGTTTTTTCCGTGTTTTAAACATAGCACAGATACATAATTTGCAACATATAAAACTGTTCCAAAATAAAATTAAAAATTCTACTTACTCACCTTCAAACCGCCAGTTGTGCTCATGTGGCGAATAGGCTGAATTTCTACTAGCAGTGAAGTGGATGGGCCCTAAGTATATCAAGACGTCCCATCATTTTGCTACGCATAATCATGCGAAGATAATATTTCTCCCTTTTTGTTCAGTTAACAGGCTAGCTGAACGTACTTTTGACGCACAAATTACCTTTAAATCTGGAATAATAGTGTAAACCAGTGCCCTTAGAGTCAAAGTGAATTCAGATATGATTCGATTCCTTATTGCTGCATAAGTAAAATGCACCAACAACTAGCGCAAGTTAAAACAAAATTCATACAGGGCGGTGTTTTAGCTTATGCACAAGACGAACATATCAGAGAAATGAGTCTTAAGGACGTAGCGTAGCATATGTTTAAATCACTGTACAATAAAAGTATAGATGTGTTTTATGAGATACTACTAGGAAACTCGGACGATTCTCGAAAACTTAAACAATCTTGAAATCTCGTCGTTTTCAACCATTACGTTGGAAAATACTGTTCGCATTAGAGCTGACGGACATTGTACGGGTAAGCATGACAACGACTAGGTTTTAACGCTGTTACACTCGTCCCATTGGGTTTGGCGAGAATCGTACGAAAATGCGAATTCACCTCCTGTTTCCCAGTTCCTTGAAACTTTGAAACGAAGACAAAGGCTGAAACTAGAAATGCCACGTAGATGCTGCTTNCCCCCCCCACCCCGCTACACGCCCGAGTAAATTTAGCCGCTGACTCAAGGCCGTGTCGCGACCCGCATCCTAACACTTTTTTTTTTTTTATATAGAAAAAATATACATTCCCGGCGCTTTTCCCTTGGCGACGTGCGTAGGCGCGCGGTGATATTTCAGAGTAATGGATGGCTGGAGAAAGGATTCTCTCGGCGAGCGGTAAATAAACTGATTTGTTATTCCTTCTTTCGTCCTCCGGGGCCAAATGTCACTCTGGCTCCGAGACTCAGCCAAGACTGCCGATGTTACGTTCCAAATGTTGCACGCAGGAATCCACTGCCTTCGCTAATGAATACAAATTCCTGATTTGTTTAAGTTGTTGATTACACACTTTTTTTTAACTTAAGTGTGCAGTGCATTAAATATGATTCAGCTATGCGTGATCTGTCGGATTTATTCACGTCCTAAAAGTATGTTATAGTGTAATTTTTTTTAAAATTTAAATAGTAGGTTTTGCCTGGAAATCGTTTGCTGCAGAGACAAATAGGAGCAACATCGCACCCTATGCAGGCGTACATTATTTACTGGGCTTATTATCTCTTTGGCTTTTATGCAGGCAGGCCAACCTTGGTGCAGCTTGAAAACTAAACGGGCACAAATATTCGTGGCTAGCAGAGGATGCGAAAGCGGAAAATCGAACACCGAAGATGACGCTTATGTAGAAGAACACTAAAAGCAGTTAAATTACAAGAGTTCCTTTCAAACGCCAGAAAACGTTCGTGAAGAAGAACGAGAATTTTTTCATTCCCTCTAATAAAGAGGTTTCACGCAGTGTGTGTTTCGCCCAACGAAGAAGAAATATTATTCTGCTATCGATTCGAGCAGCTTTCAAAGGCACTTTTCCAGCCAAATGCTAAACTATTGTTCACAGTCAGCACCAAGCATGTCCGGTCTTGTAGCATTTCTGAAAATGGTTTATGCACTTTCAGGTTTTGTTTTTTTTTTCTTTCAATTTTTGCTGCTGCTGGTTTATTAAGAGCCTTAGTAAGTGTATCATATATATTGCCTTGCAGTCGCATCCTTAATACTGTTTACTTCAACACCATTCACTCAAAATCTCAATTTATTCGGACAAATGAGAAATGTTTTAGCATTGAATTTCTTAATGCACTTAAATTAGCTGGCAACTAAAGGTAAAATTGACTAATGTTATCAGTTTTTTGTACCATACATAATAAAACTTTGGCATTAAAATACAAATCAATTTTTTTTATATAGTTTGTCATTGAAAAACTCTATCAGCCTCTTACCGCGCACTGAAAATATATGTTTTAAAATACTGAGCGTTGTAACTGCTTATATGAAATTTACTAACCCAAGACTGACGAGTATGCCATTAACAGAATATAGCTAGCTTGATTTGGCGAAACAGCATTGGTCACTATAAAACGGCCTGTTTATGGTATTAACTAGTAAAAACACTATCTCCTGCAAATGTAATTTTTCATTTATAAGGAAACCTTAGATACTATTTTTATTTTCCGGAGAGCATGCGATTTGAACCATCCCGCAGCAGTGGGTACGGCGAGTATATTTTGCTTTTCGCCCCCGCGGGTAAAAGTAAACACGGCGAATCTTGGAGCATGTCGCCAAAATAAACGCTTCGCGGATATTAAAAATGTAAATTGTTTACTCTGCGAAATGAAAGAACATCTTTTGTGGGCGTGCAGGGGAATGTTTGGCTTAGGGGAGTTACGAATGCGGGGCGCATGACTGCTGGATAAGCAAATGCCGGCACGCGGATTGCTTATGGATCTGTGGTTTATGGCGACCTTTCCCCGAAAACTCGCTGCCTTGGTGTGCGAGCGTTTGAGGTGAGGTCGCTGGTTCAGTCTCGCACTGGTGGTCGGAGAGGAAGGTGTGTTCTCGAGCACCTGCGCCGGGCACAGCATGGTGAGGCCGCTTACTTCAAGTCTCTATGGATGATAACAACGGTTACTGAGTTCGCGGTCTTTCCTGTGGGAACCTTAGTTTAAGTGCGTCGCTGTAATCAAAAGCAACGTGCATGGTGAAATACTAATTCTTACCTCGTCTCGTGTGTTAGTTATCGACACATGCGGAAGCAATGCAGTTTAATCACACACACACAAATACTATTTCGTCTAGCGCTATACTTACCTTTGAATGATTTTCGAGTGTTCTATGATTTCATACATTCATAAAAACGAATTTTAATAACCATGTGATTGTCCGACGTGCTCAAGCGTAACATGATGTACATATCCGAACTGTGTTACTGAAATCACAACACGGTAAGCAAAGCTGCTACCAAAGAAACACTTATTTTTGTGATTTCCCCGAGCCGTGGTGAATCCTGCATGCAAGTAAGATTCTTAGAATAAATTATTTACTAAGAAATGAAATCTATATGCGAAATATTCGTTTACAAATATTCGTCCTTAGTACTGACTAAACAAACATAACGTAGATTTTATCTTCATATTATGATTACCTAGCTCCAAATAAATGCTTCTAATATCATACTGGTAGAGACAGGAAAATTTCGCGAATTCATTCCACCTTTTTAGGCATACTCGAGCCACAGGAATATTCGTTCACTAGCTGCAGCCTCAGTAAGTGGCTATTTCCTCTCTTGCAGGTGAGTCATTGACTCAGATTAATTCATAAAGTGTCTAATAAACTGTTACCCAAATGCACAAGCGACAGAAATATATACGAGTATGAATTCTAACCTGGTCTAAGATCCGTTCGTGGAATTTTCCTGTCCATACATATCAGTTTAGTGTGGTCATTATCTGCAATTCCTTCTTACTGAAATAACTTGTGGCGAGAGGCGCAAAAGGTAACTGGCATCAACATCTGGAGGTGGTAGCAAAGTGAGCTGTGCCGAGTCCTTGGAAGTTGTAAAGTGACCTTGTGAATGTGCCGTGTTTCTGGGACGTGTGACTGAGCTCCGTGTCTCGCCCTTGGCCCGCAGGACACCCAGGAGCGGCTCCAGCAGGAGGAAGATGCCCGCAACCAGCTGTTCCAGTCCAAGAAGAAGTTGGAGCAGGAACTGTCAGGTATCAAGAAGGACGTCGAGGACCTGGAGCTCTCCTTGCAGAAGG
Organism: Clitarchus hookeri; assembly: GCA_002778355.1. Lineage (NCBI taxonomy): Eukaryota > Metazoa > Arthropoda > Insecta > Phasmatodea > Phasmatidae > Clitarchus > Clitarchus hookeri. The sequence continues at coordinate 95,582 of NQII01002235.1, read as the reverse complement.
TGCGTTCTGGACATCGTCCTTCGTCAGTCTTTACACTTCGCTCCTTCCTTTGCATGATTCACGAGATACTTGTTATTAGTCCAAGCAAAAAGATGCTTACCCTTTTAATGTATGCTCTCTTTATAGGAAATCAAACAAACTTTCTAGAACGCTTTAATTACAAAATAAAAAGTGGAATTTTTTTTTAATTTTTGCCGATAAGCCTGTGGGACTGTGCGGTGCTGCATATGGCTCCTCACAAACAAACTCCTCAACTAAAATGTTTAATATAACTAAGAGAAAGGTTACCGTAATTTACTATAAATATTTGCATTGCTCTTAAACAAGAAATAGTTGTTTCGGCAAAGTAATCTATTTGAATGTGAACTCAACTGTTAAGTATTTATTTAAATTATATTGGCTAGAATAATTAAAGCAATAATCCTAAATCATATTATATTGGTAAAACATGTTATCATATATTTCCAGAAGTTATTTCGGAAATTGCAAGAAATTTTTAATACTAAGTGGTAAGCTTTACAGTTAGGAGTAAGTAGTACATTCACTTGCCATATTGGAGGATGAAGGTAGATGCGGTGTGTGACGGTGCGTGTTTTGTGTGCAGTCGGAGGCTGACAAGGCGACCAAGGACCACCAGATCCGCAACTTGAACGACGAGATCGCCCACCAGGACGAGCTCATCAACAAGTTGAACAAGGAGAAGAAGAACCAGGGCGAGACCACCCAGAAGACTGCGGAGGAACTGCAGGTACGTATCTGCCAATCGCAGTCCTTCCCTCGTCCTCTTTTCAACTGGCTGGTGTCTACCTACCTGCCTACGTGCTTCACTATTACACACCTTGTCTCACCCGTTAAACCTACGGATGTTTAATTCCACTTCAACTCTTTCAGGCGTATACCAAAATGTAGTCGTTGCAACGAACAAATTTTCTTACCGGTCTCTGCATACGCTCTGTCAGATGTCGGGACCAATAAAATTGTGCTTATGTTTGGTTTTTATTGGTAGCAGCTATTTATGCGACTACAGAACAAAGTTAAAACATCAAATTATATTTCCTGACCATGTCAAAGATTTATCTCATTTGATGTGATTTTCTGCTCTGTACAATGCACAATATTAATTCAATTTCCTGTGCAACGTACAATGTATAGACGATCACGCCTGAAATAGATTCCTCAAATTAATTTAAGCTATTTTACGTAAAAATTAAATGACGGAAATTAATGTTCTTAGAAACAACTCTATGTGCTTCAGACTACTGTAAACAGCTGCTTAAAATGTTTCTGTTATAGCTATCATTCCTGAAAGCACTGTGTGATTTAACAACTCGGGTGGAAAACTGTATGAAAATTCATTTTCCCAGTTTGAATAAGTGCTATACTTTTTATTTCCCAGGCGGCTGAAGACAAGGTCAACCACCTCAACAAGGTCAAGGCCAAGTTGGAGCAGACCCTTGACGAACTTGAGGACTCCCTGGAGCGTGAGAAGAAACTCCGGTAAGCACGTCATCAAATTTCCGTGTTCACTTTCACTTATTCAGTCCGTACATATTTCACAATATTGCGCTTATCTGTGCAGCTGAATCATTCCACTAGAATGGTATTCTTTACAAATATGCGTACCTGCAGTAAACTTGAAAAAAAATACATATATATATATATATATATATATATATATGTATATATATATAAGATTTAAACCAAGTGTTCGTGTGTTAAGGCATATATTGCTGACCGAGGAAAAAAATTTCGACAACTGAAACGTTTATTTTTAGATGGGAAATAATTAACTGCACTAAATAATTTGCCTCGTCGACTAAATATTTTTAAGAGCTCATATGTTGGTGATGATGGTGTTCCTTGTTGGTGATGTTTAAACATGCATTTTTTGGTTCCCTGTATTACCGTTACATCGTAGGAAAAAACATTTAATTTGACTATAACTTTGAGACGGCAGTAATGGTGCTACGTAGCCTTCGCCTGTACTTGGAGAACAGATATGGCTCCTGAAGTGTTGTCAGTGCGCGTGGGAACCTTGCCACTGAGCATATGCCTGCGGCGTGGATGTACAACTATAAGTTGCTATGCTTCCTTCTTCGTGTATCTCATTTAAAACAGATGGGAGGGCTTAAGAGAGAATGTGAACATAAGCACTTAACGTTAATCAAAAGTTTGTTAAGTTTCGAAATGTTAAGACTATTATTAGCGCCTATACCTCCAGGGCCCTATTAAGTTAAAAAATCCTGTGTTTAGAGTGATTAACAGAATCAAGGCTGACACGAGGGTCGTATCCCGAGAATGATAACGAGGAATAAGGACTTACCCCTAACTCGACCAGGGAGTGAAATGACGTCCAGGATGTAGCCCGCCGATTGTCATGTTCCTCTAGTTCGGAGGCCTGTCCACAATTCTCGCCCCACTCCTTCTGCCGTTCCACCACTTGATGAATTGTTCAGTAGAGGTTTGGGGATGGAGTTTGGCTTAAAATTGTTGATAGTCTTTGGACACTTTGAAAAGTCATCCAGGCCCACATTTTGTCCATAATTCGGTGAATTGTAAACCTTGTCTGGAAAAGAGTTCGAGGAAGTTTGTCAAGTAGTCTGCCGCGGTTTTTTCTGGTGCGGGTGTGGTTCTAGTGTCGTTGCGATGCCGAGCGTGTAGCGAGCGAATAGCGGTATGTTGCGTTGTGTTGCAGCGGCGACGTGGAGAAGGCGAAGAGGAAGGTGGAGGGAGACCTGAAGCTGACCCAGGAGGCCGTGTCCGACCTGGAGCGCAACAAAAAGGAGCTCGAGCAGACCATCCAGCGCAAGGACAAGGAGATCTCCTCTCTGGCCGCCAAGCTCGAGGACGAGCAGTCCCTCGTCTCCAAGCTCCAGAAGCAGATCAAGGAGCTGCAGGTGAGTCTGCGCGTCCTGCCTTCAGGCCTGCTTCGACCCCGCTGATGCGCAACCACGTGCGGCTAACTCTTCGCGGTAAACTGAGCACTTCTCTAAAACTTCTGCCCATAACCACATACAGTACCCACTGCCATGCAGGCCCTCAGTTATGTTCGTAGCGGAAAAAAAATAGTTCTCTCAATTTACCTTGTATTGAGAGTGTGACGTTAACGTTTATGGCTATTGAAGTCAGTATTTCTTGTTTTATACACCTAACCGCACGAATTTCCGTACTAGAAACACGTTTACTTCCTTCAGCATTGCACGATTTTACTGTGGATGATGCATTGGTAAAACCAGATGGTCAATGGCAGTATTCATTTTAGATAAAGCGGATTGATACAAAACTAGAAGAAAAGAAGATCCTAAACAAAGTTTTAAATAGTGTTCAGTTAACTGCGAACAACCTATACACACTTTTGAGGCAGCATCTGGTTGAAATTTCTCCATGCATCACAGTTGACGTCCTCAGTTTCTACCAACAAACATCTCAATGAAAAGTTCAATGTGCTCATACGTTGCAAATGTCAACTGAAATGCTCGGCAAAGCAGTGATTCCTGCCGCGGATACAGTTACAGGAGCGAAGACGTCCAAAACCGTATTTAATCGAAATATTCGCTATCGTCCATCTAAAGAAAGCAGAATCATTTTCGCAGTTCATCGCGTCAAGTGTTTTATCGTATTTTAATTCTTAATTTCTAAAATTAACACCACAAATTATTTCACGTACTGCAAACGGACCATGTTTACATTTGTACAGTCACTAATTTATTAAAAACGTTCGTATGGTATTTCACAAGAAAGTTAACTCCTGGTTTGAATCCAGAAAATATTAGTCTTTAAAACTTTTTTGTGTTCCTAAACCTTTAGGTACTCTTTGACGAAACATGCAACCGGTTTAGTTATTTATATATATTACTGCAATTAATGCTTGTCCCCATATAGATATTCAGAAAAACAAAATATATATTTCCGATTGGAATTATTATATTTTTTACTTTACATGGATATTTCTATATTAGAAATTTCATGTATTCTAATTTTGATAGAAAATTTGTGTATTAATTCTAATTTATTCCACTCATTCTCTTATACAGTCATATGGATGAACAAACTGTAACACAGTATCCAACTAACCATGCATACCAATATAAAAATGTACAACGCACTTCTCTTGTCAAACAGAACCTTGTAGCTATAACTCTGCAGACGATCGTTCAATTAATGCTGTGTGATGAATATTGTTCTAGGCAAGGATAGAAGAGCTCGAAGAAGAGGTTGAAGCTGAACGACAAGCACGAGCCAAAGTAAGTAGTGGACATCATTTTTTTTCCTAACAATAATTGAAGCTGCGCGTTTATGGTTATATAGAAAGTGTTTCAGAATTTTTATGATACATCGGCGACTTCTTGAATGTTGATTCAAAGTAATCTTCGTTTCTTGATATCCTAAATTGATTTACTTTTTAAGTTTGCGAGATCTCCTGTAGTGAAATATCTGCAATCTGCTAATCTGGATGAATAAGGAAATGAGGGAGTTCTTAGGCTTGTGTCTCAATTTTAAGTACATACTTGTTAAGTATATACATATTCGTACTCGCCATTGTGTGTACTTAGCCTGACTATTGTGAAGAGGTTTTTCTGGCTGTCCTTGACTCGTCGCACAACCTGGCGTAAATAACACGAACTACTAGAAAGTAAACACGTGTTTTGTCTTTCTGAGATGACAATTCTATGGTTTTCGATGTACATACTCGTGGCGGGTAAGTTGAAACACAAAAAGTTCCCATCATAGGTTATGTACGTGACGTTTGAAAACAAACATGGCGACCGCCGCAAGTACGCAAATTCACCCAGCAAGTAAGCAACTTCGCGTACGTGGCAAATACAGGAGCTGTGTGTACTATACCAGGAATTGGGATAGCGCTAGTATATACTTAGTGACGTCAAAGGTGGGACGTAGTGTGGAAATGTATGTACTTGAAGGGAATTGAGACACAGTCTTGGTAGAAGTTGTTGGTGGGTGAGGTGTTGAGTTGGCTCTCAACTGCTGTGCAGTCCTTCCGTTGGTGACTCGTATGAACATGACTAAGCGGTGACCCTTGGCATGCTAATAAATACAAAAGTATGATGCGTGTCTTAAAACCATTCTAAAGTTTCTGTATAAAACATTCAGCAGCTAAAACTGATTTTGAAAATATCCATTTTATACAATTTCGCGGACCAAATAAATTATCTGTAGAGTTGGAATGAGAACTCTAAATTTATCTTTAAGCACTACACGTTTCTCAAATGCTTTTCGGGTTCAGACAGTGTGACAAAATATTCTAATTTATCTCTGCGGCAATATGCATTTCACGGTACAAAAAAAATTCTAAACTTTTTTCTGACGTGAGTAGTGTAGCATCATTATTAAATTATCAGTGGATTCTTGCCGTTTCACAATTACCAGATAGTGCGTGGATAAAATTTGGTTACTACATTTGTAATTGCGATAAAATAATAAGTTTGCAGTTATTTAATTGATAACAAAGTGATGGCACATAAATATATAATTCAACACGGAGGATGAGACAGATTCTTAAGGCTCCCGCCTGCCTGTCGCTTGAACTGCGTTGTAGTATGTTTGTAATTCACGATTTTCAACGAAACTATTAAACGTGCGTCCAATGTGCTACATGCGAAAAGAACACACACTTCATGCTTTCAAGACGTCACGCATATTATAAATATAATTTCATAGCACTCCAAAATGGTTAAGGCTGGTTTTTTAAAGTGTGGTGTCTCAGAACATACGCTTCAGATCAATACAATAATAGGGTCACCGCTGAAAGTCCCATAGGCACACGCAGTTCGACGAGAACATTGGGTCGCGGTGGCTGAGCTGTTAGACTGCTCGCCTCCCAAGAAGGCGAACCTGTTCAATCCCCGGCCAGGTCACTCCCGGATTCACACAAGTGGGAATCATGCCGGACGATATCACTGGTCAGCGGGTTTTCTCTGGGATCTCACGTTTCCCCCGCCCTTTCATTCCGGCTCTGCTTCATTCTTACCTCATTTCACCCTCATCGTCTACTATGACCTCGTTGTTAAGAGCCGCCCAAATCTCTCAGCTCAGCTCGCCTCTCTCATAAGAACACTGCACGTCAACGGCGATGGGGCACTTGATGCGCATGGCAGTGTCGTTCTTATCGCTCCAGGTAGGCGGGGGCCTTAAGCGAAGTGTGCTTGTGTGTGTTGCGCAGGCGGAGAAGCAGCGCGCCGACCTGGCACGCGAGCTGGAGGAACTGGGCGAGCGGCTGGAGGAGGCTGGAGGCGCCACCTCAGCTCAGATCGAGCTGAACAAGAAGCGCGAGGCTGAGTTGTCAAAGCTGCGCCGTGACCTTGAGGAGGCCAACATCCAGCATGAGGGCACTCTCGTCAACCTGCGCAAGAAGCACAATGATGCCGTCGCCGAGATGGGCGAGCAGATCGACCAGCTGAACAAGCTCAAGGCCAAGTAAGTGCTCGCTGCCGTAGAGGGCGCGCGTGATACACTAGACACTAATACCGCACACTGTGTGTGCATTTCTCTAAGGAATTCTGGTGATGGTGGTTTCACCTCCAGACAACAGATAGCAGTAGCTCTGCCCAGTACGTAGAGGGAAGGACGGGGTAGAGTACGCTCCAGGGTGCGCCGTATAACACTTATGTACCAACTTTGAAAAGCTTTTCTGCCAATACGACTATCATAAACGATGTGCAAAGAATTCGAGGTTACAGCACTTGTTATATAAACAAGTGCTTTCAGATGTTTTTACACTTCCTCTAACCAATTTTTATACAATTTTATTAAAATTAAAATTGGTAAAAGTAGTTTATTCAAACAAAAATGCCTGTCTTTCGAAAACTAAAATATAAAAATATATGTTTATACTGTATACAGTATTACCTTGACAGTTGTATTGGTGTGGGATAGGTTAATGTTGGGTACATGCGCAGAAGATGAAAAATCGGTCTATCTCGTCTTTAGTCTGAGATCAAAATTACTCCACCAATAATCAGTGGAAAGTAATTTTTTTCCCCTGGTGAACAATTCTATTGATTGAATTTTAAAGCCAACTGCAAGCAGCGAATTGAATATTACGTTATTTACTTTGGCCAAATCATTACGATAAACGAACATGTGATGATGTACAATTACCGTACATGTAACTCTACTCTACCTTGAGTTGTATTTTAACCCGAAAATTTTCTTGGTAGACCATAGCCTTACTAGCTGAGCTGCCAATCCGATGTTAAGTTCATGAGAAAAAAATCACTGTCGAATCACATTATTATGATCACGGGCTAGTATCTAGAGTAACAGCCCTTCGCAGCATGGACGGCAGCTAGGCTAGCTGGCAGTGACTCAGTCCGATGCTGGTAGGTCTCCACGGGTATCTGGAGCCATGCTGTCTGCAGTGCGTCCCACAAGTGTTGAAGGCTGCTAGGCGAGGAGACAGGTGGCGAACACGACAATCGAGGTGGTCTCAAAGATGTTCAATTGGATAGGGGCTTTTTGGAGGCCAGGGAAGAACTTTGAAGTCTTGATCGTGCTCTTCAAGCCACATTCGGACACTTCTAGTGGTGTGGCAAGGTGCATTATCGCGCTTGTAGATTCCATCATCCCGAGGAAAGACATTCATTATGTACGGGTGGACGTGTTCGCCGAGGATTAATTCATAACCAAATTAATAGAGTGGTTTCCACGAGGATGATGGGACACAGAGAATACCACGGTAACATTCCCCAGACCATAACACTGCCCCCACCGCCTTGTGTTCGTCCAGCAATGGATGCAGGGTGTTGGTTCTCCAACGTTTCTCGCCGGACACGCTGACGTCCATCCGTTCTATGCAGCTGAAACAGTGACTAGTCGGAGAAGGCTACCCGTCGCCAATCAGCAGCGGTCCAGTCGCCATACTGTCGAGCGAATTCCAGTCGTTTTTCGTCGATGCACCTGTGTTAGCATGGGTGCAGTCACCCTCCGTCTACTCCGGAACCCCATTCACAGAACGTCTGGCTGAACTGTTGTAGTAGACACATGTCTGAATGTCCCCTGGTGCATTTGGACGATGAGCTGTTCCACTGTAGCCTGTCGGTTGGCCTTCACGCACCGTCGTAGTCGACGTTCACCTCAGACATCAATGGCACGTGGTGCTCCGCAGTTTCCACGACGGTTATTCCCAGTGGTGCCATTCGTCCCTTCACGATACACCTTTACCACAGAGACACACGAACAGTTCACAAACGTCGCTGTTTACGAAATGCTGCCCCCTTTAGCCCGAAAGCCGATGATCATCCCTTTTTTCAACACTGTTCAATCGCTTCCCTTACCCAATACAGCAGGAAGCGCACTGTGTACGGCTAGGCTGTCTGTCGCATTACATACCCGCTTCACCAGTCCACGTCACGGGCCATACGTCATGGGCTACGAGCTGCAGATGGAACTTTTAGCAGGTGGTCATAACTGTATTTATGTATTCATGTATTAACCGAACGTATGTAGCTTTGAATTTAATGCAATTACTTTTCGTTGTTAGTTAAGTTGGTGACATTAGGATTGTTGGAAAAGATATTACATATCANTGAATTTAATGCAATTACTTTTCGTTGTTAGTTAAGTTGGTGACATTAGGATTGTTGGAAAAGATATTACATATCAACGCACTAACTTCGCCACATTTCACGCAATGTAAACGCCAAAAGTAAATAAAAGTTTATTCGGGCTATCTTGTAAAATGACATAACAAAAGACGAAAACCACATTTTACAAAAGTATATTAAATTGCTTTCATTCATTCAGGTGAAAATGAGTGTATGCCTGTGGGTTCTGTTGACAGAGATAATTATTTTCTGCCAAATAATATCTTCGGTCAGCAGACGTTTGATGTCCTTGTCAGCACTTTGTTTCGGAGGTGAATTATTTTTCCCAGTGGTGTCTTCAATATTTATTGCAGAAGTATTAGTGGAGCAACCGGAACTGCAAGAGATNTGAATTTAATGCAATTACTTTTCGTTGTTAGTTAAGTTGGTGACATTAGGATTGTTGGAAAAGATATTACATATCAGCGCACTAACTTCGCCACATTTCACGCAATGTAAACGCCAAAAGTAAATAAAAGTTTATTCGGGCTATCTTGTAAAATGACATAACAAAAGACGAAAACCACATCTTACAAAAGTATATTAAATTTCTTTCATTCATTCAGGTGAAAATTAGTGTATGCCTGTGGGTTCTGTTGACAGAGATAATTATTTTCTGCCAAATAATATCTTCGGTCAGCAGACGTTTGATGTCCTTGTCAGCACTTTGTTTCGGAGATGAATTATTTTTCCCAGTGGTGTCTTCAATATTTATTGCAGAAGTATTAGTGGAGCAACCGGAACTGCAAGAGATCCTGCGGATGACTCTCTGCAGTAATGGAAGAGAATTCCCCTAGGATTCATGTTGACATGTTTTGCAGTTTGGTGTAAAGTGTCAGCCTGGTGTGTTTCTCGCATTTTGTAGGGCGGAGCACGACCGCGCCTCCATCTACAACGAGCTGAACAACCTGCGCGGAGCCGTCGATGGTCTCACGAGGGACAAGGTAAACTGAGGCCCCGTGGAACCACTTCACCACCCTTGTCCCCTTCTTGCCTCTGCACTCTTCACAGGAACTATTTCAGAGGATCCAGCCGCATGATCTACGACATCTCTCTTGTCTCACTGTCTCTCTGTGTATGTTTGTGTATGTTCACCATGTAACCCTGTCAACTCGAATGGCGGTGAAAAATGAACGTGCTGGAACCACTGCGTTGAGGAAAAATCAACCACACTGGTCAGCTGTCGTCCTTGTGTGAGGAAAATACGAAGATACGCGATTATGCCATATAGTTATAAAAAATATGTACTCGTGCCCTTCTACTGTTCTCATGAATTGTCGCTTCTGTTTTTTGACTGGCAGTATTCCACATAGTGGTTTCAATTCGCACTTCACGGGAGGAAATAATGGATCTCTATGGAGTATTGTGATAGTCTGCCAACAACCCTGTCAAAACAAAGAAGTGGTTTATTTATCAATAAACGTTATTGGGCTTGAAAATAGCGTAACTTTTAGTGCATGTTGGGCACTTGCCCTTAGACTCAAATGTGCCTATACTTTCATTTGAAAGTAATGTTTGCAGCCATAGCTTACCCGAGATCCTAATTCGGAAACTCCCTGCCAGAAGCCAATTCCTTAGGAAACTCTGCGTCAATATCGCGTATTCCTAAACGGGCCAGCTTTGTGGTCGACGCTCACGCGACTACCATCTGACAAAGCTAGTGCAAAATTTTAAAAATGCATCGTTTGATTCATTATACTTTTCGAAAAGTCATTGTAATTTTATTAGCACATAATTTACGCTGTTCATGGCATTTTAGGCCATTTATAACAAGTTAATGGTCGTCAGGAAATTCTCCGCTTTAAAAACTATTATTTAACTTTTGTTAAATTAATTATCCTTTAGAATAACCCGGTCGTTGCGAAGTGGTTCACGATAACCAAGTTGGTCTCCAGACGTATACCAAGGAACTACTTTGTTTAAGAACTAAACTTTCCGATACATTGCTACTCCAAGGTGGTTGTTTTTCCTCGTTTTCACTGCCTGTGACCTTGTCTCTCCTGACTCTNTTTCCGATACATTGCTACTCCAAGGTGGTTGTTTTTCCTCGTTTTCACTGCCTGTGACCTTGTCTCTCCTGACTCTGAGTCGCACATACTGTGTTCTTTGTTCTGAAAAACAAACGTAATGAGCAACTGTGATGAACTATCCTTGTTCCCCGCAGAGCCGAAAAGGACAAGGCTCAATTCGCTGCTGAACTGAACGATCTACGTGCCGGCGTGGACCACTTGTCCAACGAGAAGGTATTTCATACGTGTCCACAATACAGAAATACTAAACAACACTGCGCTTCGCTTTGAGAGCTGGCGTGGGCGGTACCGCCATTGCAGCAAGCGCTAACTACGTGTCTTCTTGCATGGCCTCTTCATGTGTTTACACACGTTTTTTTTAATTGGACCAAGTATTTTATAGGTTAACAACCGTAGGAACGACAGTCACATAACGTTCTTAACACATTTGTAGCTAAGTTCCACGATGTTAGCTTTACATGTCGCCTAAGTTTAACTGTATTTGTTGTACTGTTTGTTGTGGCGGTCTAAAATCACTCATAACAAAAAATTACACCATATAGTATCTCCCTGTTCATTTGTGGCACTGGTAACAAGAATCTCTATTCACACAAGGTCGTTATTTTGCGTTTTAGCTCCTGAATAACAGTCACGTTTATTCGTGACCGTAACAAGGTAGATGTATTTTTGCATAACAGAATTTTTTGTAGTTGATATTTAAAAGCGTTTTTCATATTTTTCAAATGACTTTTGCTTTTCGGTCCAAGTTTTGCAGCAGTTTTGAAGGTTTTTTACAAGAGCTTTTACTGTCCGTTCCCGTGTTNCTTTTGCTTTTCGGTCCAAGTTTTGCAGCAGTTTTGAAGGTTTTTTACAAGAGCTTTTACTGTCCGTTCCCGTGTTGTTTTTTTTTTACATGTTTGCATGATACCTGTAATGTGTTTCTATAACATGTATATCTGGCTAATCATCAGTACNTTGTTTTTTTTTTACATGTTTGCATGATACCTGTAATGTGTTTCTATAACATGTATATCTGGCTAATCATCAGTACATTTTCTTAACAGCCCATTAAAAATACTATTAAAATAATAAAAAATTCAGAATCATGCAATGCTTCCCGCAATTTTTTTTTCTTTAATGTCCTATTAACTTATTTTTAATAGTATGTTTAGTTAGAAGATGCATTTTATTCTCAAAATGTTCAAGTTTGAGAGGAATTTGAAATTCGTTTTTTAAAAGCGAAGTTAACATTTTTACGTACTGTTAAATTGTAAAAATTCAACATTGTTTTTATTATTTGTAGCTCAAGGATATTTCTAATTCAGAACCCAATCCAAGCTTGTTCTCAGAAGTGTTTTCATTTGTAAAATCTAGCAAAATATATGGCTGCGAAATTTTCCTTTTCAAGATGTTGCTTATAGTTGACACCTCTCTACTATGTACTGGCAATTACAAAGTGTCAACTGACAGGGTTCTAGTCCCCATTTGGACCAGATAAGTGGCCACACAGTGTAATATAATATGCTCTCCCTAATTTTTTAACTGTCAATTTCATTAAATCCATCATTCGCCACGCCTAGTTGGTCATAAAGTCCCAGTTTATGAGTAGAAGCGAGGAATAAACTTCAGCCACTCAGATACGTTGATGTTTCCGGAAGACTTGGAGAAGTTTTAGTATCCGTATCGGATACATGAGTAGACAACGCCATCCATATAGTGTGAGTAGGGTAGACAGGTTTTAAGGCCCGAAGGCCAGCACACCCTCCATCCTCCCGCACTGCAACTGTACTCGGATGAGTAAGACAATGCACGGCACTTTCTCCTCTTGGTCTCGTCGGGTCATTCACTTTCTTAATGCCATTACTCGGTTTATCTACCGGTTTTCTCAAAACCTGTCCTCCTCGCCAATCAGAGATACTCCGACTTTCTTTTTAATGAAGCCTTTACCTGAGTACCCCTTTATGGGTCATCAGAAATTTGTTATCTTTGCCAAATATCGTACTCTTCTAGTCTCTTGCCAATTTTTGTGGCGAATTTGTTCCACAATTTATTGAGAACTTTGTTCGTCAATACATTTTCCATATCTAAGTGAATGCCCTTTTCTTCCATAAGTAGGGTGGACAGGTTAGTATGGTGCTCGTGTGAACAAAGCGAGTTGGTTGTGGAGGATCTCTGACTGGAGCGATGGTGTGTGTTGTGCGACAGGCCGCCGCTGAGAAGGTCGCCAAGCAGCTGCAGCACCAGCTCAACGAGGTGCAGGGCAAGCTGGACGAGACCAACAGGACGCTCAACGACTTCGACGCCTCCAAGAAGAAGCTGTCCATCGAGAACTCTGATCTCCTGAGGCAGCTCGAGGAGGCTGAGTCGCAAGTGTCGCAGCTCAGCAAGATCAAGATCTCCCTCACCACACAGCTCGAGGACACCAAACGCCTTGCCGACGAGGAATCCAGGGTACGTTAGTCCTGCTTCACGAGTCCTCTTGCTCTAGGTCTCTGAATGCAATCCCTCTGGTCATCTGTTTCATTTACTTCTTCTCTAAGTGTTCGTACCAAGACTACGCAACTACATAAGACATAAAGGCATCGTCATTTTAGAACTGTTTTACTTGTATGATGATATAATGGAAAGGGTTTCTACCATTGCATCTTTACAAGTTGCTTAAATAGACGCAGCATTAACGCCATTTAGTCTTGAATCTCTGACGAAACTCCTTTTGCTAAATACTCAGAAAATGCTTTAGTTTTTGCAGTATAATNAGCTCGAGGACACCAAACGCCTTGCCGACGAGGAATCCAGGGTACGTTAGTCCTGCTTCACGAGTCCTCTTGCTCTGGGTCTCTGAATGCAATCCCTCTGGTCATCTGTTTCATTTACTTCTTCTCTAAGTGTTCGTACCAAGACTACGCAACTACATAAGACATAAAGGCATCGTCATTTTAGAACTGTTTTACTTGTATTATGATATAATGGAAAGGGTTTCTACCATTGCATCTTTACAAGTTGCTTAAATAGACGCAGCATTAACACCATTTAGTCTTGAATCTCTGACGAAACTCCTTTTGCTAAATACTCAGAAAATGCTTTAGTTTTTGCAGTATAATNACCATTTAGTCTTGAATCTCTGACGAAACTCCTTTTGCTAAATACTCAGAAAATGCTTTAGTTTTTGCAGTATAATGGAAAATTTTATGACAGAGTTTCTGTAAAATAGATCCCGTGTGTTTAATATTATGAATGGCTTCGAGAAAACATGTCGAAATTGCATGAGTAAAGGGTACCGTGTTTGTGAGAACAGCAGAAGAAGGTAGTAATTAGATTTATATAAAGATAGAACGATGTTGGCTGGTAGAATGACACTGGTGTAGGTTGGCAGATACAAAAGTGAGCAGTTCCTGGACAGCCTCTGCCCTGAGTGTTCTCTGGAGCTCTGGTGGTGACATGCTTGGTGTGACTTTAGGAACGCGCCACGTTGCTGGGCAAGTTCCGCAACCTGGAGCACGACCTGGACAACCTGCGCGAACAGGTAGAGGAGGAGTCGGAGGCCAAGGCCGACATCCAGAGACAGCTGTCCAAGGCCAACACCGAGGCTCAGCTATGGCGCTCCAAGTACGAGTCCGAGGGCGTGGCCCGAGCTGAAGAGCTGGAGGAAGCCAAGTGAGTTCAACGCCATCGCCATCTTACGCTTGCCGCCTAGTTCATATCCCCATCACAGCATTGCACGAAATATTGGCAATTGAGTTTTTCTTCCTAAAAGTATCTTAAAAACTCTGGTTTCACATGCACCTAAAATAACTCTATTTTACATAGTCACCTGTTTCATTCCTTGAAGGATTATCCTGAGGGTTCCTTGCCTCCCATGGACCTTCAAACGGAAAACAGGCATACTTTCCCTATATACTACAAATGCCAATTATGATTAAAAGTGTGTTTCTTAAAATTAATTTAAACTACCTATAGTGCATCGTGCAAAAAAGCATTTTAAAAGTAATTTTAATATATCTTACAATATCTTAAGAGNTTTAAACTACCTATAGTGCATCGTGCAAAAAAGCATTTTAAAAGTAATTTTAATATATCTTACAATATCTTAAGAGCGACTAGACTAATGATAACTTTGTAGCAAAGTTCCTTGATATCTAGGGTCTGGGTACTCCATTACTAATTTGTGAGGACCTGCAAAATTCACGTTATCTTTTGTTATCATGATGTATTTCACATTCCTGTAAATACTAAATGCCGGTATCAAAAGTCATTTTGATGCTGCCAAGGTTGCCATTCCCCATCTAGCAGGGCTGGACACGATTCGGCCAAACCATTATGAAATGTTTGCTCATAGGTACATGTTAAACAAAAGCACTTAGTAAAGAAGTCCGCGTGCTTAAAGTTTAACTAGACGCCAAAATAAAAAAGCAAATTTGCAGATCTCTATATTCCTTCTACACTTTCCTTGAAGCTGAGGGCAAAAAGTAGTTTCTACCATACTTTCTTTACATGGCCAACCAAAGGTCAGACACGCTTTCATATTACATCAACACCTATGCTGTTCCTGGGTAATGCAGAGGTATAAGAGCATTCCTTTGCTCTTGCTACTAACTCACTCTTTGATATGTTTTTNTGCTGTTCCTGGGTAATGCAGAGGTATAAGAGCATTCCTTTGCTCTTGCTACTAACTCACTCTTTGATATGTTTTTGGGCATTTGTTTTGCTATCAGAACCCCGTAATTTTCCCACCTCCAGGTAGTGTGGAGTAGTGGTTTGGTGCGGTCATCCGGCCAACAACCTAGTTCCCCACACTTCCCGGAATCTATTCTACTCTATTATTATATCGTTATACAGCGGCACTTACTAATTAACTGATATTTTAGTTTGTATTCAATCCCACTGTGTAGAGTTTCGAACATACCTGGTGCACTTTGTGATGTAACGTGAGTCCTCGTGTGCGGTTGACAGGCGCAAGCTTCAGGCACGTCTCGCCGAGGCGGAGGAGACCATCGAGTCGCTGAACCAGAAGGTGATCGCGCTGGAGAAGACGAAGCAGCGGCTGTCGACGGAGGTGGAGGACCTGCAGCTGGAGGTGGACCGAGCCACGGCCATCGCCAACGCCGCAGAGAAGAAGCAGAAGGCCTTCGACAAGATCATCGGCGAGTGGAAGCTGAAGGTGGACGACCTGGCGGCCGAGCTGGACGCCAGCCAGAAGGAGTGCCGCAACTACTCCACTGAGCTGTTCCGTCTTAAGGGCGCCTACGAGGAAGGCCAGGAGCAGCTTGAGGCTGTCCGACGCGAGAACAAGAACCTTGCTGGTGAGTCTGCCGTGTACTCTTCCCTGCCCCTACACTCTAAGAAACTGTTCACCAAATTACCATACCATTGTAACGCATATTGCCTCACAAACTTATCTAAGCACCTCACGATTGAGCACTGTAGTTGCTTTCAGCGTGACATGCATTGCGTTGACTGGTCGAGGGTGTGGCAGGAGGGGCAGATAGTTGAACAACATATAGTGTATTTCTATCATCGACAAACCTAGATGAATTTAAACTTATTTTCCCTTATTTTACAACATTTTCTCGATTCAGTTGTTTAGTCTATCGTCTTGTGTTGTTCCGCTGTTCGTGTTAGCTCTTATTATTGCCAACAGGTAGTCTTCAGTTTTTATGTGACCTGCTTGTATTTGTTTTGTCCAAACTTTCTGCATGACCTTGAAGCTGCTGTGACGAAAGGAAAGGGTTATCGATGAGGGGGAGGGGGGCTTGTTTTTCACATATTTCCCGGGATTTCCCTTGTGTGTTTGTCAAGCAGTACTGAGAAAAGAGACTAGTAAAGTTTTCTTTCATATATCCATGATAACTTACCTTTGTTTTTTCAGGGAAGAAAAGTCGAAGGCTTGTTGTAGTTCTCAACTTTGTATTGTGCCAATTCTATATTTTCATCTTACTGTATGGTAAATTTTCCACACTACATAACAGGTTAAAACTGTCTTTATCGTTTGGAAGTAAAATAAAAATAAATTACAGTGTAAATACTTTGCCTACTACAGGAGTGGGGCACAATTTCAAAATGTGTATACATTGTTAACATTTTCTTTTCATTTTAGAAAATTTACACGGACGTTTAGAGTAAATACATAGGAACGTGATCCATGATGATTAAAAATAAAGTTGATCTCGCCGCAAGTACAAAATACGGAGCGTCTCTTTATTTCTTCGGGTTTTCGTAAATGAACACCGCCGAATCTACACGAAGCTTTCTTCGCCACTGAAACCAGAAATTTGTAGTTTCTGTGGCAGTTGGGATATCGACGCTACTTAGACGTAAACATTAAAGAGTTCGTTTTTAATACACAGTGAAACACTTTCGCTCTGAAGGGGCCACGGTGGTGCAGTGGTCAGACTACTCGCTTCCCACCTTGGCGAACCGGGTTCGATTCCCTGCGGGGTCGTTCCGGCATATTCGCAAGCGGGAATCGTACCGGACGATGCCACTGGCCTGCAGGTTTTCCCGTTTCCCGCGCTCTTTCATTCCGGCGCTGCTCTATACTCATTTCGTTTCACCCTCATCGGCTGGCAAGACGTCGCTGTTGAGAGCCACCCAGATCTCTCCACTTGACCGCACTCCACTTTGTGCAATGTTTAGTTCTCGAGAGTGTGTGACAAGTGGTGTGTGTGTCGGTGTGCGCAGACGAGGTGAAGGACCTGCTGGACCAGATCGGCGAGGGCGGCCGCAACATCCACGAGATCGAGAAGGCGAGGAAGCGGCTGGAGGCTGAGAAGGACGAGCTCCAGGCTGCGCTGGAAGAGGCTGAGGCCGCGCTGGAACAGGAGGAGAACAAGGTGCTGCGATCTCAGCTCGAGCTGTCGCAGGTCAGACAGGAAATCGACCGCCGCATCCAGGAGAAGGAGGAGGAGTTCGAGAACACCAGGTGCGTCGACACTGCGACACCTACTCAACCACTTCTTTCGGAAATACTTCTTAAGGGGAAGTGCCCCCGCCAGCTTGGATTTGAGTATATTCCTCCATAACTTAATTTCCAGAGTCAGTATTTAAAAACCAAACTTACAACGTAAAGGAGACATCTTTACAGTTTTGTATATACCCTACTTGTTTTTCTTACATGATTCGTTTCATATCTGTAACCATCATCCAAGATCGCCTCATTATTTTTTTTAATGATTTCAGTCTCACGTGGGTAAACACGGATATGACTGAAACCGTGTGAACTTAAAATATTTTGTTAAATTGCCCTCTATGCCATGTCAAGCTTCAAATTTTTATGTCCAGTTATAAATTTTGGTTATGATGGTTTAAAAATATATGGTAGGAATGCTATCCCCTTACGAAGCCTTCATAGTTGTCATGTGGGTTTCACTGTAAGCAGATGTGTATGTTATAACTTAAAAAACTATAGAATATCGAATGAAAAATCTTTTTTTTTTCGGGACAGAAATGAAATTCGATAATTTTTTGCCAATTTATAAACATAAATGCGGCTGTTGCAAAGTGTCAAAGTCAGCAAACATCGCTGTAAGTAGACCTACGTTTACGATGTTTATTATTCTGCAAAACAGTTCACTGGATATATATATATATAACAAAAGGCATGTTCACTGGAAAAAAAAGTAGGCTTAATCGGTATATATAACCAGCGAACAGACTTTTCATTTTAAGTGACAATAATACAGGCCATAATTTATTATGCTACAAATATACTAAAATTTTTAGAAATACCAATAGGCAGTTCAAAAAAAATTCTCCTCACTTTATAAAACAGAATGAATATCAATCCTCTATAATCNTAGAAATACCAATAGGCAGTTCAAAAAAAATTCTCCTCACTTTATAAAACAGAATGAATATCAATCCTCTATAATCGTACTGCATTAAATAATGCGCCTATAACATTTCCATACACGGCTGCGTCCGCATATTGTATTAAAAAATAATGGTTAGCTTAAATAACGTAACCACGGTAACATACATACTCTGACTTGTGACTATGGCAGTCCAGATTTCGTTCATGATGATTTAGCTTAAATAGGCCGTGTTCTGAAAATACAGTGTGCCTGAAGTATAATGCTATCTCTGATAGTTTTAATTGAGGTAACGCTCTGAACTTGTGACGCTATTAAAAAAAAACAGCATATATTTAATATCGTCGGTGATTACTCCAACGGAACTAAATGTTGGCTTGGAATGTGTGTGTGTGCAGGAAGAACCACCAGCGTGCATTGGACTCCATGCAAGCCAGCCTGGAGGCAGAAGCCAAGGGCAAGGCTGAGGCTCTGCGCCTGAAGAAGAAACTGGAGGCTGACATCAATGAGCTGGAGATCGCCCTCGACCACGCCAACAAGGTGAGCGCGCGGACGAATACAATTCTTCGTCACACCTATTGAACAATCTCAGCAAACCAGCATTTAGCATAAGCAGCGGTCGTTCTGCATGGCGATGATTACTAATGAATATTATGTATGTCTATACGGAGTCCCGTAAAGTTTATTTCTGTAGCTTCAGTATCGTAGAGAAAATGTATGAGACAGAAAGCAGAAATCAATGTTTAACTTTGGACACCCCGGCAGCATTTGTTATGGAGTAAGCATTTGTTTCTAAAAGATACACCTAATTTGGAGCAAGTAAGACAACAGATATAGTGTTCTCAGAGTTAATGTCTGCTCTAAGAATTGTCAGTTATCTACCATTAATGTCAGTGCATTCGTACACAAATGCTTCCTCTAAGGTAGCAGTACCAGATATAGCTTTGGCCAATGCAAGACAGAAGTCTAGACACTATCTACTAATGTTCTAGGCTCCTGAACAGAAATGCCATTAACGAAAGCATAATATCTTTCAATCATTATTTGCACAAAATAAATCTTGTTATATTTAGTGTGATGTGTGGTGGGTCGGACGTGTGAGCGATGCGATGTGTGTGGGTGGGGTGTCGCAGGCGAACGCGGAAGCGCAGAAGAACATCAAGCGCTACCAGCAGCAGCTGAAGGACGTGCAGACGGCTCTGGAGGAGGAGCAGCGAGCACGCGACGACGCCCGAGAGATGCTCGGCATCTCGGAGAGGCGCGCCAACGCTCTGCAGAACGAGCTGGAGGAGTCACGCACGCTGCTCGAGCAGTCTGACCGCGGTAGACGCCAAGCTGAGCTGGAGCTCGGCGACGCGCACGAGCAACTCAACGAGCTGTCCGCGCAGAACACATCCATCAGCGCCGCCAAGAGGAAGCTCGAGTCCGAGCTGCAGACACTGCACGTGAGTCACATTGTTGCTCCTCTGCCTACTGATCTCGTGTCTCTCCTTCTGATCTGGTCCTCTCCTTCTGGCAACACCTGTCGCGAAGTGGCTAAGGGCTTTTCTCCCTGCCGCTGAGAAANCTTCTGATCTGGTCCTCTCCTTCTGGCAACACCTGTCGCGAAGTGGCTAAGGGCTTTTCTCCCTGCCGCTGAGAAATATGGTGCGGTATTTAACCATTGGACTCGCATTGATTCGATTCCAACTATGGCCATCCTCATTCCAATTTACCACAGTTTAGCGAAATCACTCCAGGAGCATGCTGGGATGATTCCATTCAACAGGACATCATCGATTCATTCCCCGTTCCTGCGTCTCTGAGCAACTTGCTCCGTCTCTAATGACCTCACTTTTGACGAGACGTTATGCCCTACCTACATATTGCTCTGCCTGCTGCACTGACTTTTGCCTTCCTTTTTTCTCACAGCAATATTCACACTACTGGTCCGATTNCTGCACTGACTTTTGCCTTCCTTTTTTCTCACAGCAATATTCACACTACTGGTCCGATTCCAAGCACAGTCACTCCTGTATTTTCACATTTTCGATATAATATCCTTGTCATTGTCCCTCACTTATTCGTAATCATATATTCTTTCTTATATTATTTGAGCTTCTTATAAGATTAGTTTAATACTTCACCCTTTTTCATTTACAACTATATATGTTTATCTATAGCCAAATATTTAAACGCAATCTTTTCAACATCCCCGTCTTTATTTAAAGTTGTTAAGTAAGGGACCGCAAGTTAAATTTTANGTATTTAAACGCAATCTTTTCAACATCCCCGTCTTTATTTAAAGTTGTTAAGTAAGGGACTGCAAGTTAAATTTTACCTAAAACAATTCACAAATATCCTACACACCTGGTATTTTAAACCTGATTTTTGCTGTTGCCATACTTTGGAGGTTGCTATTATTTTTCTGAAGATTTTATGTTGCTGCTGTGATGGCTATCAGAGACTTTCTGGCACTAGGGGGCACTTTTGTTTCGGCCAACAGTATATTTGTTTGTATATGGCCAAAGAAAAGTATGCAATTGATACAACCAAATATTTTGTGGTCAGACTAATTTTTTGGACCAACAAGAAGGTTTTATTAGTTCGAGTAAATGTTTTATTTGATGAACGATATCAGTTTTGTCGCATTTCAGATTTTGTTTATTTAGCATCGTATGTTATTATAGCAACTAATTCTTCGTTTGGCCGTTCACACACAAGTATTTTGTTGGCTCCAGCAAACCTTTCTCTGAGTGTACCAGAGGGTTTTCTACTAGCCACACACAGTCAGGAGAATGAGTAAGTAAACAGTTGGATTGTGTGCTGCAGTCCGACCTGGACGAGCTGCTGAACGAGGCGAAGAACTCAGAGGAGAAGGCGAAGAAGGCGATGGTGGACGCCGCGCGACTGGCTGACGAGCTGCGAGCAGAACAGGACCACGCGCAGTCGCAAGAGAAGCTGCGCAAGGCTCTCGAGACGCAGATCAAGGATCTGCAGGTGGGTGTTGCATGCTTCAGCCAAGCCCGGTGCCTCTACATCCTGTCCAATCAATNACGCAGATCAAGGATCTGCAGGTGGGTGTTGCATGCTTCAGCCAAGCCCGGTGCCTCTACATCCTGTCCAATCAATTGTTTATGAAGAGGGTAGATGTTGTTAAGCGATCATGCGATCTGATCAGTAGCATCTCTCTGTGTTCCAACATNAATTGTTTATGAAGAGGGTAGATGTTGTTAAGCGATCATGCGATCTGATCAGTAGCATCTCTCTGTGTTCCAACATTTGAAAACTTCCCTGCCAATGGCACTATCAAAAACAATGTGCATAGGATTTGAGGTTACAGCACTGTTTATATAAATAAGTGCTTTGAGATCTCTGTGCACTTCTCATAGGCTAGTTTTAATGCGACAAGTATATATTCAAGTTTTTCAAAGTGTCTTAATTATTATAAAATGGTGGGTATATTGAATAGTAAATTGTAAACAAACATATTCATCACAGTGGACCATGTGATTTAGACAGCTGTGTTCGTGATGGGCAAATNAATAGTAAATTGTAAACAAACATATTCATCACAGTGGA
The DNA here is from genome assembly GCA_002778355.1 of Clitarchus hookeri. Classification (NCBI taxonomy): domain Eukaryota; kingdom Metazoa; phylum Arthropoda; class Insecta; order Phasmatodea; family Phasmatidae; genus Clitarchus; species Clitarchus hookeri. Next base: position 73,601 of record NQII01002235.1, on the reverse strand, counting down.
CCATGTGATTTAGACAGCTGTGTTCGTGATGGGCAAATGAATGTTAAGGACATGCACAGAAGACGAAAAGTGGTCTACCTCATCTTTAGCCTATGGTTTTCGTTAACACGGAGGACGAACGACCGTAAGAGTTATGATAGCATGTCACACCAGCACCAGTGTTGACTGAACCTCACAGTGGCATCCATCCTTTCACTTTTGGTCTTGCAGTTAATGTTAGTCCGATTGTCTCTATGTGCACTTTGAGAACTATGCCTGAGTCTAGTCTAGCTCGGGTAATGCTAGTGTGATAATTGATCTGTCCTTGAAGATAAACCTCGTACGCATATGGTTTCATTGCGTCGCTAGTTTCTGTGTTTACCTTAAATGAGCGCTGTGTCACATCAGCTGTAATTTTCTTGAACCAAAAATTTTTATTTTCGTTAAGTTATATTGGGACACTGTCGACTCGCCAATATATAGCCTGAGAGCCAGCCAGTAATAAAACTTGTCAATATGGTAGGCGTGTTCCATGCGATGTGGATCTATAGGTTCACGGCAAGTGAAAGTACTGGTAATCTGGTTTTACTGTAGTGTTGTGTACAGACGATTCGTGTTTAGCTTGGCTCGAATTCCAGTACCCGTGTACCGACCTCAAAGTGTTAATGGCCTCGGTGTTGTGTCTTCCTCCATTATCCTCGTAGCGTTTAAAGTGACATTCCCATCTGTGCGCTTTTGTGCGAACATAGTGACGTCATGTGCTCGTGAGTACTCAGATACAATGACCATCGTCTTAAAATCCGACCTTTTCCGCTTCATGTGAAAATGCGCACGACCCGCTTGCCCGAGATAGTCTGCTTGTGGTCGTGGCGGAAGAGCATTTTTGTCGTGTACCAATGTCCGAAGTACCGTTGCGGAAATTCCCAGCCTTTCTTGGAAACAACTTCTTATGCATGGGCAACTGTTTCCTCTGTTCGTCCCTTCTCACTCCAAAGACCTCGTTATTTGACAGACACACACCTATGACGTCAGGTATCACCTCGTGCTCACCGAACACGAGGCAGTGGAAATGCTGCTTAAACGAGCACTTTAGAAAGCCCCTCCTTATTTTCTGTTTACTGGCCGTCGTGTGATCTTGATCGCGAGTATCACTAGATTGAGCGTCATTGTGAGTCGGTGCGTGTGATTGCAGGTGCGACTGGACGAGGCCGAGGCGAACGCCCTGAAGGGCGGCAAGAAGGCGATCCAGAAGCTGGAGCAGCGCGTGCGAGAGCTGGAGAACGAGCTGGACGGCGAGCAGAGGAGGCATGCCGACGCGCAGAAGAACCTCCGCAAGTCGGAGCGCCGCATCAAGGAGCTCAGCTTCCAGGCCGAGGAGGACCGCAAGAACCACGAGCGCATGCAGGACCTTGTCGACAAGCTGCAACAGAAGATCAAGACCTACAAGAGGCAGATCGAGGAGGCTGTGAGTACCTTCCCCACTCCTCTCTCTCTCTCTCTCTCTCTCTCTCTCTCGAACGTTCCAATACCAAACAAAGTCCTGTATTGGAATACTGAGTATTTGTGTACAATCCGTAGGTTGTTCATGGTTAATCGAGCAGTTTTAAAAGCGATGCTTAGGATCAACTTTCCCTTCAATTTTGTATGATTCTACTATATGAAAGATTAACATTGCCATTGAGCAATCTCACTTTATTCATGCGTTATTCAAGTGAACACCAAGGAACTTTAGGAAATTAAATGTGTCAATAAAATACAAATAAATGCACTAATGTGTATGAAACAATAAGACCTTAGGTCTCAGTTGCCATACATTTGTACATTACACTCAGTACAAGGTCAGGTCTTAGAACTTATTACTAATTCGCTGCCAACTTAAATGAAAGCCTGCATGCATTTGTGTAATTCAGTTTACAAGTAGTTATGGACAGTTATTTTTTCCCAAAGTTCGTTTCATAAGTGCTCAATTTACCGTGAACAGTTTTTTCTTGTATTCTCGAATAAGTAGTTTTTTTTAACATCGTCGAGTGAGAATGAGCTTAGTGAAAGGTGCGTGCTGCAGTGTAGAGCGAGGGCAGATGACAAGAGTGCAGGCAGTGTTTGTTGACAAGCACGAGTGAAGGGTGCGTGCTGCAGAATCTAGAGGGAGAGGGAGGTCAGATGGCTGATAGCAGGCTGTGTGTGTGTGTGAGTAGGAGGAGATCGCAGCCCTCAACCTGGCCAAGTTCCGCAAGGCGCAGCAGGAGCTGGAGGAGGCGGAGGAGAGGGCTGACCTCGCCGAGCAAGCCATCTCCAAGTTCCGTGCGAAGGGTCGCGCGGGGTCCACGGCGCGAGGATTCAGCCCTGTGGTGAGTCACGCAGACACGTCGTTTTCCTACACCTAGCTAGTATTAGCCCCTGGTTACTCCTAGCTAGTAGCCCCTGGTTACTTCTAGCTAGTATTAGCCCCTGGTTACTCCTAGCTAGTAGTAGTCCCTGGTTACATCTAGCTAGTAGTAGCCCCTGGGTACTCCTAGCTAGTAGCCCCTGGTTACATCTAGCTAGTAGTAGCCCCTGGTTACTCCTAGCTAGTAGTAGTCCCGGGTTACTCCTAGCTAGTAGTGGCCCCTGGTTACTTCTAGCTAGTATTAGCCCCTGGTTACACCTAGCTAGTAGTAGTCCCTGGTTACACCTAGCTGGGAAGCCGCACCAAGGCCTGGGCACATCATGGCAACATGCGCCCTGTGGGAATGCTGATGCGCCAGTTTTCATGTTCTACAGTCGAGTGTAAAGCTCCATTGAAAGCCACTCTACATCTACCTGAATTTTCAGGGCTGCAATCCCTGGCTTATGACATAATCAACATTAAGTCTCTAATATGAGAGGAGGTATAAGAATAAATGTATTTCTTGATAAAAAAAAATTTATTGTTATTCCTCTTTACCTAATTGAATTTTTGAATGCAGGACGCAGAAACTCCAAGTAAACGGTTGTCATCCNGCTAGTAGTGGCCCCTGGTTACTTCTAGCTAGTATTAGCCCCTGGTTACACCTAGCTAGTAGTAGTCCCTGGTTACTCCTAGCTAGTAGTTGGCCCTGGTTACTTCTAGCTAGTATTAGCCCCTGGTTACACCTAGCTAGTAGTAGTCCCTGGTTACACCTAGCTGGGAAGCCGCATCAAGGCCTGGGCACATCATGGCAACATGCGCCCTGTGGGAATGCTGATGCGCCAGTTTTCATGTTCTACAGTCGAGTGTAAAGCTCCATTGAAAGCCACTCTACATCTACCTGAATTTTCAGGGCTGCAATCCCTGGCTTATGACATAATCAACATTAAGTCTCTAATATGAGAGGAGGTATAAGAATAAATGTATTTCTTGATAAAAAAAATGTTATTGTTATTCCTCTTTACCTAATTGAATTTTTGAATGCAGGACGCAGAAACTCCAAGTAAACGGTTGTCATCCANTTATTGTTATTCCTCTTTACCTAATTGAATTTTTGAATGCAGGACGCAGAAACTCCAAGTAAACGGTTGTCATCCATATCTTAAACCATAATAGTAAATTCCGTAAATAACAGATATTCCGTGTGTGTTATAAAAATTATGTATCATGTATTAAAACCTGCTACATAATTCAGAATAAAATTATTCATCCGCTAGCAATAAACAGAAAAATCATCCAATACTAAACTGATTTCTAATATATATTATTGTTACTACCTTTAATTAATAGTGTGACATATTATTTTTATTATTATTGTGTTTGTTCTCAGTAATGTTACATTTTGATAGTTAGTGCAATTCCATGAATATTGTTTTAAAGTATTGTGATGAAAATCTAGTAATATATTTGAGACTTATAATTCCGTATAACGTAACTGGAAGATTTTAAATGTTATGTTATTTTATACAATTTTCCATTAGCAAGCATTATTTTATTTCGTTTTGTTGTTTCAACAGCCAGCTCCAAAGCTACGCAAGGGAGAATAATTGAGAGACCACATTTAGTAAGTGAATAAGAGTCTGTGTGTGATCGGTGTGTCCCTCAAGTTGCTACAAAAGCACTTTAAAACGTGCAACAATCCGCCAAATGTCAGTAGTACAGGCTTTTTAGCAGATATAAGCACGTGATTTATTTTACAATCTGCTAGTTTTCTCTGCACAGAAACCCTACAACCTTCAACAAATGATCTTGAGTGTTCTGTACAGAGATTTTGCTGTAAAGAAACCCTGTGTGCCTCAAACTGAAACCTCGTGCTTTCGAATGTTTTGCTTTACCCAGCATGAGAAAAATATATACTTTTCCTGGGAATGTTTGACCTGAGATCCTTTACCCTAAAATTTAAATTATATTTTTTTTNTGAGAAAAATATATACTTTTCCTGGGAATGTTTGACCTGAGATCCTTTACCCTAAAATTTAAATTATATTTTTTTTTGTTAATGCGTGGTTGCCAAAATTTACCAAATTACAAGTGACATATTTATTCAAGTTAGAAAATGTTTGGCCTATGAGCACAGAAAAGTAATTCACAGAAAAGTAATCACCCTTGCTTTCCAATTTGCAATCTACGCCTGNGTTTGGCCTATGAGCACAGAAAAGTAATTCACAGAAAAGTAATCACCCTTGCTTTCCAATTTGCAATCTACGCCTGTTTCAATTTAGGTAAATTTCTTTTTTAGCATTCCCAACTCCCCTATACAGAAATTTTTGTTCTCATTGATGTGGTCAAGTATTTTTTGAGTTGCGTGTCTGATGCTGTGATTGCAAACGCTTTACCGTGTGTTTCCTGGGTAAATATTATCCTGCTCCTTTAAATCTTCTTCCTGTTTGCAAAATGTTATAGCAAATGAAAATTTGGTTTTTGTATTCCTGTTATTTAGTTACTATAAATAGGTAATTATTATCTTACAGAAATCATATTTGTTTATATTTATGATTTTGCATGTAAACTTCATTTAAAACGGCATGAATGCTACGAATTGAATGGGGTATGTTTTTAATTGCCTTTCGTATGTCCACACTGGTTTATGCAGTATTATGTAGTCAGAGCAAGGTTGTATGAGAATTTTTNTTTTAATTGCCTTTCGTATGTCCACACTGGTTTATGCAGTATTATGTAGTCAGAGCAAGGTTGTATGAGAATTTTTCCTTAAACTAATATGAACTTTGCGTTCTCACGTCAGAACAACATTACAAGGAAAATTAGCACGCTTTGTTGTTTTTNTCTTAAACTAATATGAACTTTGCGTTCTCACGTCAGAACAACATTACAAGGAAAATTAGCACGCTTTGTTGTTTTTTAAATTTAAATTTTATGTGGCCAGTGACTTAGACATAAATAAAGAAATCGTTACTTGTATTATCAAAGTAAGTTTACTCATTGAATAACAATAATCATCACGTTCTTTAAAAATTATCTGCAACTCGGGAAATTTTGTTTTATTGACAACGGATATTAAGATTTTTAATTTTGTCATCAGCAATGTATTATTCATTTTAAATTTTTTGTTGAGCTATAACGTTACTGTTTACATTGAATGCCACTCCACATAGTTACATATTATTAATTTAAAATCCAACTATAAGAACAGTCACTGTAGTACAGCAAATCCATTGCTTACAATTTGATTTAGAATTAAATTCTAGCTGTTTCCAAACACGTGCAATTTTCACCCCTATTCGTGGTTCGTAGAAACATGTGTTTGGCAAAACGCATGTTCCCTATGCCCCCTTAGACATTGGTTCTTCATGCATTGTATTTTTTAATGTTCCTTTGCTGTGTGAGTAAATGTGTTTTTTTCTCTGTTGCGTCCACAGCACCACAGGCCAACTCCCAAGCCAATGTACGACGGCAACGCCTTCCCACCAAGGTTCGACCTCCACCCTGACGGCGAGTTCTAAAAACAAAATGTTGGCGAAAGACTAAAGTGAACTACAAAAGAAACCTAATATAAATTTCCTGTGAGGATTGAGAGAAAAAAAAAACAACAAAAACATATTACGCATATCTTCGTGTTGGCCTTTTAATTTTATCCTTGAGGGAGGGAGACGAAACGAAACAAAGGCTTGTAATACTCTTTTAACAGATATAATTATTTTGTAATAATGTCAATAATGTGTACCACATTATAAGAGTGCATATTCCATGAGTACTTCCCGTGTAATTCTTGTTTGTTCTTAGTTTATGTCTTTATTTGAGTATTACTATGATGGTGCCCGTGTAAGTGTTGAATGCGGGTAGAAGAGAGTGGCAGCCAGAGACTGAATCGTACACTAGCTCTCAAGACACTCGAGTTGAGCCCAGCCCTTCGTCGTTCTTCGTTCGAAACGATGCTTCTCTGGTTACCTGAGTGCACGTGTACCTTCGCCGTTTTGAAGGCGCTGGCTTGCAGCCGTTTCCACTATAATTTAATAATAACTTCTAAGATTCACATTGTATACATGGCTTACTGTGGGGAAAAATAAGTAATATATATTATTATATGTTAAGGCACCAAATAAAGAAGTTATTATCGTTATTATTTAAATGTGTTTTCAATTCAACCACCCTCCTTGATAGTCCTAAAATCCCAGTAGCTTTAACTTTCAAGATTGTTTTCATGCAATTTATATGATATGATAAAACATAAACAATAGTAAAATTAAATTTTATAAAAGGTTGTATCTAAAAAGTTATTAATATAACAAACAAAATAATACGTATCTCAAGAAAATGAAATTCGACAAAATTAAAACAATGGGTCTTGTATTTAACGCCAAGACTGAAGAACTTCAGGTAGGTTGGACTTACCGTCTCATCGACAGCGATGTCATTAGAGACGGACTGAAGAAATTGGTGTCTTGTGATCAAACTTTATTTTCTTTTCCCTAGCAATAATATTGCTTTCAGCTGCATTTGTACATATGATTACTGTTTGCAGTCAACTTTTACTTCTTACGCTACAAGGAACAAAATATAAACATCAAACTTAGAAATGTGATAACATAATTAAATATATAACATTTCTTTGAATTTGTTGCGGTGATCTATGACACTTTCGCCAGGAACTAATATAGGAATATTTACAACAGATGAAAGTTTTGAACAACAATATGATACATGAAATATTTCTTGAGTAGAATAGTGTACCGGCCAATATCAAACCGAGAACCTTTAATGTATTCATGTCGTGCACTGCCTGTCAAGGAAGCAAGCTCTATTTGTACATATTGCTAACCTGGTTTAAAATATCGGACACATAGTTAGTCTCAGTAGGTCACAATACACTTCTGTTTAGAATTCATAGCGTGCGCTACTTTAATGTGTACGTAAGTTAAGTGCTGGATAGAATGTGGTTTATCTCTAACTTTACGGTTTGTAGGAGAAAAATACGGACACTTCCCTACTGTATGAAAAATAAACGAAAGCGTTGCGAACAAGTAAAATTATTTAAACCTATAAGCCACTCGTTAAACTCTCAGGGACCGCAAATATTAAGAAATAAATTGAAAAATAATTACTGATAACTATCTTGCTATAAAATTATAAGTACATAGGAATAACTAACAAAATTTGCAGAAACTTTATTCTTATATAATTCAGTTTGTATCATACATGATATTACATTGGTCAACAAGCAGCAATTTCGTTATAAAAAATATGGTACTGGCAATTTTAAAGAATTTCACTGTGGAAAAAGACAGAGATAAATTTTTTGGTAACCACGAACAAATATAATAAANCTGGCAATTTTAAAGAATTTCACTGTGGAAAAAGACAGAGATAAATTTTTTGGTAACCACGAACAAATATAATAAACTTTCCCCAGCTAAAGCCAAGCCTGGATTACCTCCAGCATATTCCAGACTCAATCCCCTACGCGGCAACTGGGAGCACTACTTTATTTCTTCTAGCTATTCTTCTTGGATAATGCAGACGTTTTTAGTCCTAATCGGCTTCTATGTGAAACATTACCATACAATCTAACCGTCCTGAATATCAAAACTCATAGTATCTATAAAGGAAGTCCATTAATCAGATCACTCCCTACCGGCACAGAAAATATTTATTTCTTATCTGGTACTTTCATATCAACCCCCCAACCATGCCATGGATATTGCTAACTCAATCGTCTACATCACACTCACATTTCCATTATATTATTTATCATCTTTGGTGTGTTCACTGCCAACCGTTAGTGATGCAGTCATAGAATGTTTTTTTTGTCACCGAAAATCGCTCCACAGCTGGCTTGGAGGAATCAGCTTGAGCGATTGTGAACCATGACACATTCCATCCAGTAGTCTTCACCAACCACCAGTCTACAGCGGGGAATCCTTTATCCGATAATGCGCATCCCCTTGCGATCCCCAGTCGGTTTCAGCCAGCCCCACCATGACATCCGAGCAATGCCATCTTCACCACAGTGGCTCTCGCTCAGTCAATTACTGCCATGAACAGGCGAACATGTAAGCACCCCACTTCAGTACCAATTNCACCACAGTGGCTCTCGCTCAGTCAATTACTGCCATGAACAGGCGAACATGTAAGCACCCCACTTCAGTACCAATTACCGATTACCAGAAGACAGGTGCTACGTTCAGGGGACCAACTCTCTCCAACGGCGAGTATGAGGGAAGAAGCTTAANACCGATTACCAGAAGACAGGTGCTACGTTCAGGGGACCAACTCTCTCCAACGGCGAGTATGAGGGAAGAAGCTTAACACCTCAGTCTAATCCTGAAGATGCTACCTCACCCCCAATCTTACCAAATATAACTGGGCCAAGTTAACTGGCGCCACAGTCCTACACCGCTCATCCTGTCGCCAGATAAAGCTACCATGTATACCGATGCTCTATTGTGCATTGGAACCCTTGCTAATTAGATCGGGGACACTCACAGCTATGATATTTAGCGTATGCAGACTAAATGTTAGGTGGTTGATCGTGCAGAGAGGACATTGCTACACATACCATCACCTGTTCAATTGTCCAGTCAATATGCGCCTGACATCTGTAATGGTATCATCTTATGTCAATGGACCTCCATTAAAAATTTGTCATACTGCCTCAGCTGCCTGCACATGGCAACTATCTCAGAATAAGAGACCATAATTATATTCAGACGTCATTTTCATNCACATGGCAACTATCTCAGAATAAGAGACCATAATTATATTCAGACGTCATTTTCATCGTTGATGTCTTCTGGTTGTTCAGAATACCATTCATCAAACTCCTCCAAACGCCGCCCTAGTTGTGCAATATAATCCGACCAGACTCTGTAAGCCGATCCAGGCCAGACTATTAAAGATACATTAAATTGGTCAATTCCTAAATTGCCCATTTTGCCGGTATGTTGTGCGTATGTCATCTTCCTTTGCGCANTCGTTGATGTCTTCTGGTTGTTCAGAATACCATTCATCAAACTCCTCCAAACGCCGCCCTAGTTGTGCAATATAATTCGACCAGACTCTGTAAGCCGATCCAGGCCAGACTATTAAGGATACATTAAATTGGTCAATTCCTAAATTGCCCATTTTGCCGGTATGTTGTGCGTATGTCATCTTCCTTTGCGCANGGATACATTAAATTGGTCAATTCCTAAATTGCCCATTTTGCCGGTATGTTGTGCGTATGTCATCTTCCTTTGCGCACTCTACCAATACATGATCAGAAGTGTCCTCAACCCCACACACTGGATAGTGGTGTATCTGTTAAAATGAATTTGCCAAATTTACTATTGAAATTGCTATGTTCTGTGAGATAATGAGTCAGGTAGCGACCCAACTCAGGTCACTTATTCCTCTGCCATTCCCTGAAACTCGAAAAATTCTCATGCATTTAGCTGCCCTTCTCGGAGCCATCCCACATTTCACGCGTCATTCTAGGCTCTTTTCTGGTAGGTTTTCTACCTCTGCATTCAATCCATAAAAGCTCTCCTCTCCTAGATAAGTAGGTCGGTAGGTATGTTCCAGTCAGAACAATTAACGAATCATGGGAGACTGTTCTGTAGGCTCAAGCTACAACCAACAGAGGTACTCTCTGTGCCTTGAGCAATGCCCTTTTCATGCAGGACTGCAGATATTTTAAACCAAGCAGCCGCACAATGCATTATGGCAACAAATACTCCCTGATAATATACCACTAATGTCTGCTGATTGAGACCCAATGCCAGATCTACAGTTTTGTGAGCTTTGAAAAGTCACCACTTCCTTAATTGCTGGATACCTCATGTGTTCATAAAATGACAGATGTTCTCCAATAACCACGCAAAGGTATTTACTCCAGGAATGAAGCACAGAGCTCTCCCTTAAAATCATACTATACGACCCCTTTTCGATATCATTTATGTTAAATTACATTTGTATTTTAAATTGTTGGGCAAAGTTTAGTAGTCCTAGACTATGCAATTATCTTGCAGAGAACTTCCTCGGCCTTCGCCTCAACCTCATACATTGAATTCCTACATATAACTAAAAATCTATCATCAGCATATCCATAAATTNACATTGAATTCCTACATATAACTAAAAATCTATCATCAGCATATCCATAAATTATGCATACATCTGACATTTAAAGTACATATCCAACAGTAATCCTCTCAGGCGGTCCTTACACAACCACATTTCCACTCTGTAAGGTTCAACTTTACAGATACATAAGCGATCATCAAAGAAAGACAAAATTACATGATACAAGTAAGCAGGGTTATCCAAGCATTTCNCAAAATTACATGATACAAGTAAGCAGGGTTATCCAAGCATTTCACATACCTCATAATTTGGGACCACCAGGCTCCCGAAACATCACAAGTTATACCAGCGGCATATATTTGTGCTGCCTACCTCAAAGGAAATCGCCATATCATGTACTACCTTCTCAAAGCCCTTTCCTCTCCGAAACTCATTTTATTATTTTACACATAGGCCATTGATTGATTATAGGTATGCTATCAACCTACTGTTTACCAAATTCTCGAAGGTTTTACCCATAATAGAGAGCAAACATAATGCTTTGTAAGATTTTAGAGCCAACATCCTTTCCGCCACCTTCATATAGGATTTTAAGAAATCCTATTTTCCATGGATTTAAAAAAAAATTCATGTTCAAGAACTTTATTATAAATTTGAGCCTGACATTCGTTATGCATGATAAAATTCTTAATATTAACTCCGCAGCAATCGGTTAACTCCAGGAGAATTTTAAGCATGAGGTTAGTCACCACTTTATCCAACTCTCGCATCGTGAACAACGCTGCATTTTCCTTGGTAGGATAGATACTCATTTGGTTCCATTTAAACATGTGGATTGGGACATCGTCTTCTGAACTGTAATTTGGCAACAGTATATTTAACAGTATATCTAGATAATATTTCATATTTAAGAGGCGTTCAACTTCCACATTGAGCCCTAGTATATTAAGCAGCAGTTTTACCTTATTAGCAGATAGCTGGCATACGAGTCCCCAAGGGTTCTGGTTTCCTTACTTTGTTACAAATGCTCGGCAATATTTCACCCTGTTGGTTTCACCTGGTTTCATTATTCTCCAGGTTTCTTCCTATATAAAATTATCAACTCGATACATTCCCTCTCATTAAAAATATCCTTTATCTTTCTACAGAGAGATCTTAGTGCTCTCCTATAAACTTCTAGATCACCATCCCAACAAGATTGAGTCATTAACTTGAATTCCATTTTTTTTGTGTCTCCTCGCATGATTGCAGCAAGTGTCAGTTGTGACACCGGGGACACTCTCTGCCTTTTCATGAACATCAATCCCCTGCAGGTGACCATATTTCCTCAAATTCTTCTGGAGACAGCTATCAAACCACTTTCAGTCAGTGCCTTCATGAAAGTAGCATATCTTGGCCTTGGTTTGCTCCTGCGCCCTGGCTTCAGAGAAGACATTGAAGATGACAAGCCGATGGCCACTATAACTATCAAGGGTCACATCCCAACCTTAGCGATGGAGCATCCCAGCACCAAAGTATGATATCAATGAACTGTTTATGTCTTGAGGCTTGTTTATTTTGGAGATGGTAAAAAAAGGAGTGTTACAAAAATGTTGTAAAGAAGTGTTATTTTTAAGTTTTGAGTATATTCGTTTAACTACGATTACGTCCATCGTACTTGCAGTGAGAATACAGATGAAGAGTCTACAATTTTTTAACGTTTTCATATAGAAAAATAGCATGTCACTTAATGAATGTCTGATCAAACTTTTGTTAAAGATTGTAGTTTCGTGTGTGTTGACCCATCAGCGCACAAAATCAATTCTTTCCTTTTTGCGTCGTCTTTTAATAAGTAAAATCATTGTTAAAAGTGTCGTGTTGTTCCATTCATGCATGCGCTAAGGCTGATAAAGATGATTCATGATACATTATGTCACATGCTGTCAGCGAAATAACTATGATCGTTACTGGAATAAATTTTTGAATCCTTGCCTCTTTATACAGGTGTATTCACGAGGAGTTGCCGCGACTCACTGGGATTATTCCTTACATCATTTGGAGCAAAATATTTTCATTAAGTGTGGGTCATATTTCCAATTTTTACACAGTAATTCAACAAATGGGAAAGGCCTAGATTATTGCGTATGGAGATGGATGAAGGATATTGTTTACCAAGGACTGCACAAACACGTGAGGAACTGCGTGTGCGTTCCATGAATGTCGCTACAGAAACCAAAGACAGCCGTGTGCAGCTACGTAGAGCAACACGTGCGTTTCATAAGCGTGCTGCTAGGAGTATGGAATTAGACGGAAACATTTTTTAAACACCTTTTGTAAGCTTGTTAGACGCAATTGTGATGCTCAACTGTAAACAATGCGGTCTGATAATACAACACTGTATTTACTTCTGAAAGGGTTATTATTTTACTCGGCATTTTTCAAATGCTCCGAATTACTCTGTAAATGTTGGGAATAGGATCCAAATGTATATCACATATTTCGCTCCAAATAACGTAAAGAATAAGCACTGTGAGTGGCGGTAACTCCTCGTGAATCTTCCTATATAACANCATATTTCGCTCCAAATAACGTAAAGAATAAGCACTGTGAGTGGCGGTAACTCCTCGTGAATCTTCCTATATAACACTCAATAAATGATATCTAATATGCGATGTAGAAGTGTCTTTTATTTTCGGTTGTTTTAAATTAATTGAAACTCTTGAATAATCATAAAATAATCGTTTTTGTTTTTCTTATAGATAAAACATACACAGAGATGTGAATTTGTGATGTATGAAAAGTAAGCAAAAGAGTGAGAAATTATATTTGTAGTCTTGTCAATTGAAGCCGCCACAAATTTGGCTCTAACCAGCAGAGTACTGGCGCATATCATACACATGTGAAATCCGAAATGGTGGTATCATTCTTCGATACTTTATCCCCGAGANCATATTTCGCTCCAAATAACGTAAAGAATAAGCACTGTGAGTGGCGGTAACTCCTCGTGAATCTTCCTATATAACATTCAATAAATGATATCTAATATGCGATGTAGAAGTGTCTTTTATTTTCGGTTGTTTTAAATTAATTGAAATTCTTGAATAATCATAAAATAATCGTTTTTGTTTTTCTTATAGATAAAACATACACAGAGATGTGAATTTGTGATGTATGAAAAGTAAGCAAAAGAGTGAGAAATTATATTTGTAGTCTTGTCAATTGAAGCCGCCACAAATTTGGCTCTAACCAACAGAGTACTGGCGCATATCATACACATGTGAAATCCGAAATGGTGGTATCATTCTTCGATACTTTATCCCCGAGANACAGAGTACTGGCGCATATCATACACATGTGAAATCCGAAATGGTGGTATCATTCTTCGATACTTTATCCCCGAGAAATATATATTATAGTAACAAACATCAGATGATTATCTCCCATACGCCAATGAGACTTAATGAGGAGTCTTGGGACGAACATACGTGACAGTCGGTCAAGTGAAACTGTGAAATTATGAATTAAGCAATATGCATTAAAGCAATAGAAATCAATAAAAATCATCAGTATTCACAAAGGTTTACCTATAAGTTTTAAAATAAAGCTAAGCCATGAAACCACTTTCCCTCAGTCGTTTCCTATTTAACTCGGTGCATTCCATTCAGTGTGCCCATTAACGTGCAGGGAGGGGAAGCAACGCTCCTCTAGGTCGAATTTGAAAGTTCTCAAATATCCGTGATCATCCCATAACTGCGTTCGCTGTCTTCAGAAAAATAATTGGACGCCCGGTTGGCTAGGTCGTTAGAGACTATCCTCCCACCGCTGGAGTCTTCGTTTCGATATCCATAGTAAAATATTTATGCGCTTTTACAAATAAATTGGAAAATAGTTGTTAATATAAATGTTGTAATACTGAAGGCATATTATTTGTAATGTAACTACACTTTGCGATGTGAAGATATAAAGATAATTCGTACCTAAACTCTTTCAGGCCCACAATTATGTATGGTATCAAGTGTTCCAAATAAGTGTTACAAGTAGTCGACATTTCACTTATCTCGCTTTAACACCCAGTAATATGCAAGGCTTGTGTTCTGATGAACCATTTATTAATCTAGCATAGTAGTATGGTATGCGAAACCGTTTCTTGCAGGGGTGATTGTTAGGCACTGGGCCTCACAGTATACAGCACCTGCCGAAAATAACCTCCATGTGTGTTACATTCACAATTTTGTACACTGGATCTGAATGAGTCAAAAAAGTGACTTACTATGGACTTCAGGTTTATTAAACATGAAGATATATAATTTTTAAGTAATGTTCACATATTTCTGTGTTGCAAACACACAATATTTCACTTGTAGTTTTACAAAAAATGGCTACTTGTTTCTAAATAATTGTTTTTTTTTTACTGTCCGCGTTTGAAAAATGCACTGCCCGTAGCTGGGTAAAATTCGGGTAAGTTGACAGCGAAGTACAAATTGATTAGTACCACGCATGAACGTCGTATGTTTCAAATTATCCAAGAATTTATTTCGGTTACTTTCTCTCATTTGATGGAGAAACACTGGCACATAAGTAACATATGTAAAACTAAAAATAATTTCACGCTTTTAATTGATCGATGCACGAATCAGGTGAGAGGATCCGTGACAATCTCAATTATAGATATGGCGGAGGGTCACAACATGAACAGAAGCAGGACTATCGAATGGTCTCACTTTACCGCGTACAACTTATAGTTTTAAAAAATATTTTAGAATGTTAAATTGCTGCAAATATCAGCGTGTATACATTAGCTGAAGCCCATATGTTTCGTGTGGCTCCAGGCGATTATATAGTGTGTGTCCATGAGGTTAGACGGTCCAAGGATCGTATGTGAACAGTTTCCTTCCCAGACATCTTCCTTACCAAACATCTACTTCATATCCCAGTCATAACTCAAGTCGGCCAACAACAGCACGGACACCAACCAGCAACAAATTGTTCCAGCTCTACACTTCCGTCTGGTAGACAAGATAAATGTGCGTTCAATAGACTTTTTGACATTTGCCAGCAGCGACATCGCAATCTGTGCGCCAACAGAGCGAATACTGCAAAGTAATGAAACACACAGTTGTGTGCAACCTGTGTGTTACCTCCAGTACCCCCGTCCACATGAAGGCATGAATTTAATTTGGTGCACCATATAAAAAGAACATTTTGCCAGAGATCCCCTTCATATGTGGATGAAATACGTAAAATATTGGAGCGCAGTCGGATGACTTTAACCAGATCACATTTCAAGGAACACTCCATATTAACTGATTAAAAATCACCAGCCCGTATCTAACAATATTTTTAACTTAAGCTGTGACCGGGATACTTGCAGGAACGTTGGCAGAGAATAAGAAAATAATATATATTTGTGTTTCTTGTCGTCTTTAAAGTACGGTTTTGAGATATTCAACCAGTGAATTATGATTACTTATAACATTATTTCTAATAAAAAGTGGCGTTGTAGGAACTCCGCCCTATTATTCACTCCCACTAACATGCTGTGTGAATGCACTGTAACGACTCTACCAAGTTATAGAATGAACTATTCCCCGCGCTACATGCCGCCCGCTCAGTTCTAGTGGACAGTTGGTGGCCTACCAGTCAGGGGTTAGGTTCTTACCTTCGGCATTTCGTATTGGAGAAACGCGATGTTTTCTGTCAGTCATAATCAGTGTGCTCAAAAAATATAATAATGTCTACTTATAATGCCCCATTCCCTACTTCCACTTGTTTCATAAATGGTTATTCCTTTAACAGACTTCATAAATTTCACTTCAAGAATTCAAATATCATGCTGCGCTATACCACAGTGCCACAAAATTTGGTGCCAGAGAATTTTTAATAACGCCAAGGAACATCATCAAAAAATTTAAGACGTTTAAACATGGCATACGGCTGGATTCATTTAGAGCATACTCACATTCATGTTGGCATTGACTAGCAGTTATTACACAATACTAAATATCGCATAAGATTTTTTTTGTTGTTGTAATATCTGCCATAGAAGATGTTGCACTCGTTATTACGGTAGTTTGTATTTGTTACCTGGTGTACCCGGATTTCATACCAGATTTGGAAACAGAACCTATCCTGCCTTCTGTGGCAGGTTACAGGCCACGTTTCGAACTTGACAAATCGAATAATAGTTTCAGGGCGTAAGGTGCTTCTCGTAACCGTAATTGAAAAGAATTGGTGAAATCAAACAAAGTGTTGATATGTAGATCACAAATAACGTTCAAATCCCTTCAAATGGCTTAAAAATATTATTTAATCCAAAAATGTTGAAGACTGCAGCTTTTACATACTGAATATTAAAAAAAAAATCTAATAATTTAGCAAAACTTTTACCAACAGTAAGTCATCATAAAAATAATTTATCACATACAGTTACACCAACTTCGTGCCAATCTGCTG
Organism: Clitarchus hookeri; assembly: GCA_002778355.1. Classification (NCBI taxonomy): domain Eukaryota; kingdom Metazoa; phylum Arthropoda; class Insecta; order Phasmatodea; family Phasmatidae; genus Clitarchus; species Clitarchus hookeri. The sequence goes on along the minus strand of NQII01002235.1, from coordinate 56,746 downwards.
TGCAAGTTTAGCAATAAATAATCTGTAAATATTTAAAACTGTTATTTTTGCTTCGTAATGAGGTCACTAATGTTAAGTTAAAAACACTTAAATTACATGGAATTTTGCAAATTTATAAAAAAAAAGAACAATTGCTCTGTTTCCACTGCCATTTTGTCAGATTTAAAATACTTCACTACAAATAAAATTGTTCCAGTTTCCTACAGTAATTACGCTGTGCATCGCAGATCTCGTCTTTGTCACAGTTTGTACTCCCTGTCAGTGCAAGAAAATGTGTAATGGTCACATGCTTTCCCCCCCCCTCCCTCCCCGCGTGGCTGTTTTATAACAGCCAGCTCGGTCAACACGTGGTTCGGAGCCCACTCCAATCATGCAATATGCAATACCGTCGTTTCTTTACGTTCAACAACAATGAAACATACGCCCCACTCTTCAATTTTCCTTTACTCTCGTATCGGTTATTCTTGATTCATCCCACCAATTCTTCACTTACGTGTGAAAGAAATTGCCTGGCTGTAATTTTATAGTGATGGTTTTTTTGTGTGTTGCTCTTCGTTACTTCGTCTATAGCAACCAGGTTTGTGATATGTGTGGCTATCTTGTTGCAAATATCAAAAAGTAATTAGGCAAAATGTCAATGTAAACGAGTCGTCCTAGTAGCTTGCTTTAAACAAGTTTTACCAGTCAGCGGTCGCAAACAGCAAGTAAGTATTCATTTTCAACTTCCCGAATGCCATGTTGGGAGGGGGTGTTAAGTGGAGCATGGGTACTAGCTATTGAAACACTTCTGACGATATAGCAAAATTCACAAAGTGGGAGTAAAACTGCTTGCTGCGAATTTAAATAAAATTTTCCCTAGAAGACCTAAAACACTCAGTTGGATTAATAACTGTCCGTGTCCGACATTCACACCCAAATATATAATGTATTTTCCTGCAACCGTAAATTGTTTCGAAGAGCAAATTCCTGTACGATGATATCGTCTTAAATATGAAGAGTGTGTACATATCTCACAAAGTGAATTTATCCGTGCAGTCGAACTCAAACACGAAGTTTGTTGAGTTTTTAGTTCCAATGATTTCTCATAAATGAAGAATGCGAAAAAAATTAATGTTGAAACAAAGAATAAAACGGAAAGAAAAATGCGAAACCATCTGGTTTCAGCGGAAAAGAGTAGAAACTCTAGAGTATAAATGGGTCGAATGATTTCACAAATCGCAAACTGGATATTTCGCCCGCAATAAATACAATTTGTCAGCGGAATTTTAATTAATTTGAAGCCTATTGAAACTCCCAATTTTACTCCAGGAAACTAAACATGAAGAGGCATAACCAATCTAAAAGACTTAAATGTAATCCAAATATGGTACAAGACGCCACGTCTCACTTTGTACAAAGTTCCAAATGAACTGTTGCTTGAGGTGGTCCTGTCTGATGGGTGATCGGCTCAGTTGCCATTTGGCCATGGCTTTAAAGGAATATTAAAAGCACTAGTAATATCTTCTAAGGTGTCTTCACCCCTGTTATCTGTCCGCCTGCTACACCAACCCCTCTACGAGAAACACAACCCCTCCCTTGATGAATGTTCCCCAGCGTGCGCAGGCGGGGATGCGGTGGTGTAGCGCCGTACCCTTAGTCAGACTGCTCGACCACCTGTAAGGCGGTCCCAGCGGGGTCACCTGGATTTTCACATATGGGAAACATGGCAGACTTTGCCTTTTGCCGGCGGGTATTCTCAGGGTACTCCAATTTCGGCCGCCCTTTCATTCCACCGCTGCCCCGTCTCCACTTACATTCGCCCTCACCGGCAGTGTTGAGCGACAACGGAAACCTCTTGACCCCCACGTGTGGAATCTCAACCTCTGTCGACACGACGCCAAGTTCAGATTACTGAACACCAGCCAGAACCCATTGTAGCGACAACCAAATGTACTGTGGCACTGCTTAGACTTCCGTGGCTTCGTATATTTTATGGCTAGCTGAGCTGGCTGTTCCGTCGGTACTGCCTTAAAATTTATTCACATTGGAATATTGCCTCTGAATCCCTTAGTGCTAAAAATACTAACAACTCACCCAGTAGTTTGTGACGGTTGTCGCATCATCGACGCTTACGTACACGAATATAAACAAGTTACGAGCTGCATTTCAATCTACGTGGGGGAATGGAGGCTTGCGAAGACGTCGAACATACCTGAGCGACGGTCTACGAAGGGACCGGTCTGGCTGTGTGCGGCCCGCTGGCGAGCTGGTCTTCATGTGGTCGCCCTTACGTCGCGTCGTTCTCCCCCTCCACTTCCCCTCTCCCGAAGCCTACTGTGCTGCCTGTGACGTCACGAACAACCACCAGCGGCGTCCAAGTATATTTAAATATGTTTTAGAGACTTTTTGTGAACGGCGTTTGGAATAAATAGGGGGGTCATCCTGCTTTCGGGCAGAGAACGCCAGAGAGACTTGACTACGCAGGGTTTACCAGAACTTACGTCCCGGCGGAGGGATGGGTACCTAGTCAATTTAATAGCCACAGATGAGTGGTCATTTTTATAATGGGTTTTATATTCGTGTAAAGGAGTTTCATAAATATTGTATTTTGTGATGTTTTAATATACTCTAATTTTAATATACTCAATTTGTACGTATATGACCATCACGGTCTCACATTTTAGTCAAGTCTGTAACATTAAAAAATTATATAAATTTTTGTACTTAGATTTTATGGGACATTTTTGGAATAAAGAAATTATATTTTGGGCCCCAAATACAATAATTAAAAAGAAATTCTGTTAATTTAAACTTTTACATACATTTATGGAAAACATCTCATTGTGCCTCCTGACGAGTTGACTCTGCTGCGAATGTTTCATAAATTTCAGAATACTTTCCACTGAAGGATGGAGGAACGGAGTGTTTGTCATATGCGTGTGAAAGTTCTCCGGCACAAGTTGGGCCTGGGTGTCGAGCTATCTGCTCACGTCGTGTGGGTAGATGCCCCTCTCTGGTAACGGAGAATGCCAAGGGAATGAGAGAAGCCTGGCGTGCTTCTACTCTGTTAGTGCTAGGAGCCGAAGGGGCTGCTGCATAGGATCTAGTACTTCGAGAACACAGCTCGTGTGTCTATGCAGTGCTGATCCTTACTTGATGATCCATCACGTCACTACAGGTGCTTCTCAGGTTGTAATTTGATGGCGTCCTTTGTAGCTGAATTTCGAAACCGAGCAGTGGTGTCAATTATCCATCTTGCACGCAGGTTCATCGATCGAAATTTAAGAAATGTCAATGTATAATCTACAGGTACATATTAGCATAAGTATTCACATGAGCACACATGCAGACACAAACATTTTCTCACAAGCAGAATGTTTCGTTCAAGAATATTTGGCGTGTGTAAGGCGATGGTATGTGTTAACTCTTTATTATCAAAATTAAATTTCTTTAGTAAACTATTAAAAATCTTACATACCATATTCAATGGCACTTGGTGTTTGGAAGTAAGTCTTGTAGTTAAATTGATCTGTATAGGTATAACGACATTATTTTCAAAACATTGTTTTCAATATCTATAACTTGAAAACGTCTTTAAAATGAAACCGATACATAAGATACTAGGATATATAGTCTATTCGCGGTTTCTTCACGCTTTTTGAATCGAACATTCGAAAAATCATCCTGTATAACGTGTTTAGTTATTTCCTAAATATCTCATGTATCACAAGCGTTTGATGCCTCTGTTTACTCAATAGTATTTTATTTTTCGTTAAATTTAAGTTTTACTTATATATCGTATATAAATTATATTAATTTCATTTATGATAAATATGATTAAAAACAGTGAGAAAATCTGTGAGTTGGTAATGCCTAGTAAGAAATACTTCTTATGTAAAATATTATTACAACTGAGTTCTCACCAATTCGGTGCATTGTCCTTTGGTGTAATTTCCTAGACTTAGTTAAGCTTTGTTTACATGAGGCGGGGGAATATCCTGTAAGCGTAATTTTAGCAGGGCTTCAAGAACGTGTGAAGTAACCGTGAATGGATGTAATGTGTGCAGGGTTATCAATCCCTACACGTTAACTTCGTGAATAATAACTTAATGCTACTACGATGCGAGCACAATTTTGAGTTGGCGCCGCACATGCGCGAGGAGTGAGTGGGGGCCCGCGACTACTGACGGCACGCTGATTTTGGTGCCAAGCGAAAGATCTCGTCTAGATCTATAGATTTAAACCATAAAAACCAAGATCCATTTCGTTACTTACATATCACTCTCACATCCCAAAGAAATTATTACCCACTAACGCTGATGTTTTCACGTAAGAGTCACGGTGGTGTGCCATACAAAGTCACACGCCAATCATTTGCAGTGATTTTTTTTTTTAATTTTTCATGTAGTTGTATTCATGAATTTGCGAATTATTATAAATAAATAGTGCATATGATTATACTCAATGAAATGTAGCTGTGTGTTTTACTATACAGCACACATTTTCGTGATACACGTTTTTATAAAGACACATGTATTTCTCGTTTGTTACAGGACAACCAATGAAGATATTTTGAGTTCAAGAAATAATCGCAGTTATTTTTGCAATATTATGTGACCGGACATTTTCTGCAGTATTTAACCTCAACTTAAGGGATGCTGTGTCAACTAGAGAAAATATCGCCATTCTCGTCAAAGATTTCAAGACGATGGGGAATTCTAGAGAACGTAGACGTCCTGTACCTCTGTATACCGTTTAATGTTGTCGTGAAGGCGTTGAGAAGAGTTACAGCCTTCAATTCATAATCCAACTGCTTAGCACAATGTGCCCAGTTAAGAGTTGAGTTGAGAGATTTGAGCGGCTTTTAACAACGAGGTCTTGAGAGCCGATGAGGGTGAAATGAGATGAGAATGGAGCCGCGCCGGAATGCAAGGGTGGGGGAAACGGGAGATCCCCGAGAAAACCCGCTGACTAGTGGCATCGCCGGGCACGATTACCACTTGCGAAAATTCGGGAGTGACCCGATCGGGGATTTATCCCAATTCGCCTTAATTGGAGTCGAGTTGTCTAACCGCTGAGCCACCACCCCCTCCCCCATTAAAAGAATATAAAAATTAGCACTGCGGCACGCTCAGGTGCTTCACAGATTGGAAAATGAGGATTATGCAGCTCGTGCAGCAATGCGGTATGATGTTATACATAACGTCAACAACCAGAACCTCACGGATCATGTCCTTTTTCGTGACGAGGTAACAGAGTAGATAAGTACACAGAGACGATACTGCATGGGTGTACCTACTTTCTGATTGGCTGCGCGACGCTCTAGGAAGGGGAGGGAGGCCCCGTAGCACCTTTTCCCCCAACCAGAGTGGAGTCACCAACCACTCTCGTTAAGCCAGCGGAAGCCATCACAATGGAAATAAGACCCCACCCCCCTTCTCTACTAGGACTTCTCTACAAACTAATAAACAGCATGGTTCCTACCTATCTGTCTACTGTAGCATTTTTTATTAATGCATTAAATAATTTTGAGTTCTTTCCTGTCGAAAATGTTTTTACGGTGCCTATGCCAGTTTTTCCCTATTTCTTCTTAGATGTAGGTTAACTATAGGTACACCTAGGGAGGTAGTCATGACCACAAACGCTGCCATGGTAGCCCAATTCCTCTCTGCCGCGATGCATGTCTCCTTGTATGGATTCCCTCCCCTGCAGGTGCATGGGGCCCAGCCCTGAGACGCACTTAGCTCCCGTCCCTACCTCAAACGTACACCTAAGACTTAAAATTAGGGTAGGTTAGGGGGAACAAGCGAAGGTTTGGGAAGTGTCTGACAGACTACTGCATGCTGCAAATTGTTCCTTATTTGCTGATCTGCCGGCTGACGAGGAGTTACCTGGTGCAGATAGGCGGACTACTAGCCCACATCTTGGTGACTAGTGACGCCATTTTGCTGGTGTGTGCAGCTGGGTCTCACGGCGCACGCGGCCGTTTCACCTATGTATTATTAGTTACTCCGTAGCAAGGCGACATTTCACATTAATTGTCACATTTGTAGTGACGGGAGAAAACACGGGCCTTTTTCGGACTAGTGTTTTTGAATACTGCATGGCATTGGTGACTTTATTTTAGAGAAGATTAAAAACAGCGTCTTTGTAGAATCAGTATTGTAGCATTTATAATTTTCTTGTAACATTAATTAGCCATTTGAAATATGTAGGTAAGCATAAGATGAGCATTAAAAACAAAATATATCAAACATACATTGTAAAAATGACTTTTTTTTTTGTGACGGAGGCCATGATGGCTGCTATAAATATTTTGTGGAGTTAGTGTGAATTGAAATGTCGTAATAACAATGTCGTGTTTTGTGACTCGTGGCAATATCGTCTATCAATTCTAGTGTGCATGCATTCGTGGCATTAAAATTTTTCACTGAACATTTCTTGGTCCTCTGGGCCGGATATGTGTTGAATCAGCGTGAACAGTTATGTAAACTTCGTCGGGAAATCTTGTGTGATTCAGTGGCGGAGTATTTGCTTACTCTACAGGCAATATGGAGTCCCTTCTAGCGAAACAAGGTGTTCAAGGTAAATGTGACACGATCTGGAAAAGCAGATGAGAAGATAACAGTTGGCGATGCGAGATCAATTTAAGTGCATAATAACAACACGCTGCGCTATATAAGGGTAGTGCTTTACTCACGTTTAAAGATTGTTGTAAGCAAAACATTCAGCTATTTCACATATAATTAATATAATTCAATATACATATATTACTCACGACATTTCCTAATATTCGTATATCGTTAGCATTCGGTTTCTCCGTTTTTAACAGATAATACAACAATGTATAATTATTTTTTTTATCCGCACATTAATTAGGCCAAAACGAATTATGAAAGACGTAAATTAGAAACTAGATGGTTTTAAGAATTAGTAATTATTTAGAAAAATGTTTTTCCAAAAATTCAGAGAAATTATAGTTTAGAATCGTGCAAATGTTTTCGAATAATTGACCAAATTTAATTCAAAGATTTATTTTGTGATTGCATGAAGGTCTTCAAGTAGCTAAATTCTTCAATAAAANTTTTTTTTTTTTTTTTTTTTTTTTTTTTTGTAATTTATATCAAACAAAACAGTAAAATAGATATTTGTGAAATGTAATTATTATAAGTATGGATTGTAATGCTAACAATGTTAAGTGTTCCCTGCGAAAATAATTGCAGGAATTAATTTTCTGTGCAGCGTCTTGGCAACAGAGGAGTAGCCAACTCGACAGATACTTCTGTCACTCTTCTGATGCTTTGCAGAGTCAAAATGAGACGCTTTCAGTTATAAGTGACTGTCTTCAGGTGGCCGTCTGTCAAGGCCGCCAAATGTTGTACAGAGCTTCAGCAGGAAACGTTTTATTCAAAAACTGTCTGACGCAAGTGAGGGAGAACTGCTTAAACACAGTAGAGGGAGGGTTATGGGTCACGGACTCCTCAGAGTGAGGAAGGCTATCCAGTCGCTTAAGGTGTCGTGGCAGTACCAAGCCACAGATATCCGAGCCTGTCAGCGGATGACCTCGAGTCCTGCATATACGCTCTCTTCGCCAACTGGTGGCCCAAGGCTCCTCGAGTGGTGCTTTGGCACCCGCCACCCATGGGCTTAAACAAACTGTGCTAAACCGGGGACTTACCCGTCCCTCCATTTTCCTCACAGGTGGCGATGGGTATCTGCCCTATCGACCCGGCCGACAGATGCTACCGATGAAAATTCACTAGGCAAGACGATCGACTAACTAGAGCTCAGTATCCATGCCTAAATTTCCAAGTGAAGAAATTCAAGTAGATGGAAAGGACCTTCAAGTACCACCCACTAGTGCCATGGAAACCTTAGGTGGTACCACGGGCGATCGTATAGGCTCCATCCTAGGTTCTCTAGGGCGCCTGATCCAAGAGTTTGGACTCGTGGTGGCAGTGGTTGAGACCCCGTATGCTGGAGAAGAGCTGGAGGACTCCCATCCAGAGGAGGGTCGACGCAGAGAGCGACGTGCATCTCCGATTCTTGCCTGGACAGCCAGTGGAGGTTCGATAGTGCCTCGGGTGGACCGCGAGTTCCAGAGCGGCCTCGGGTGGTAAGGGAGGGGAGCGGACGGCATACCGCAGTATCATGTTGGGGCTCGGAACTGGGCACCTGTGGCATTAGCGTAATGCGATCACGCGCTGATCGAGTGCATCTCAGTCCTGGTCCATGAAGGCCCGCTGACGCTATGCTCCGCAAGGAAGTCGGCTACCCACCAGGTGAACTACCTTATGGCGGCACGGGAACTGCTTACATTGTGTGCCGAAAAACGCGCTTAAAATATCATTTAAGAAACGTTACACGTGAGTATATGCATATAAATTCCTCCATTTTTTTCTCTAAAGGATGTTTTTATTTCAGCGAAAATGGCTAAAACTGGCGTTGAAGAAATCATTTGAATGTATAAACAATACTGTACAATCGTTTTTTTTTTATTGTATAAAAACCTACATCACACATCTATGTTTATTATTGCATCATAAAATGATGCGGTTGCCTCAGAATATCTCGTAGAGGCATCTTGCCGATGGAAAAAGAGTGCACGCTAGTTCANGGCTACCCACCAGGTGAACTACCTTATGGCGGCACGGGAACTGCTTACATTGTGTGCCGAAAAACGCGCTTAAAATGGCATTTAAGAAACGTTACACGTGAGTATATGCATATAAATTCCTCCATTTTTTTCTCTAAAGGATGGTTTTATTTCAGCGAAAATGGCTAAAACTGACGTTGAAGAAATCATTTGAATGTATAAACAATACTGTACAATCGTTTTTTTTAATTGTATAAAAACCAACATCACACATATATGTTTATTATTGCACCATAAAATGATGCGGTTGCCTCAGAATATCTCGTAGAGGCATCTTGCCGATGGAAAAAGAGTGCACGCTAGTTCANGGCTACCCACCAGGTGAACTACCTTATGGCGGCACGGGAACTGCTTACATTGTGTGCCGAAAAACGCGCTTAAAATATCATTTAAGAAACGTTACACGTGAGTATATGCATATAAATTCCTCCATTTTTTTCTCTAAAGGATGTTTTTATTTCAGCGAAAATGGCTAAAACTGGCGTTGAAGAAATCATTTGAATGTATAAACAATACTGTACAATCGTTTTTTTTTTATTGTATAAAAACCTACATCACACATCTATGTTTATTATTGCATCATAAAATGATGCGGTTGCCTCAGAATATCTCGTAGAGGCATCTTGCCGATGGAAAAAGAGTGCACGCTAGTTCAGTGCCTCACGCGCAGAGGCTACGAGACAATTGATGGGTGTGCCTGGGTCGCCCTTAATGCCCCTGTGTTTCTAGGGCTCAGACACACAAAATATTTCCAGCTATGCGGCTGCTTAAAAATTATCCTATACCTACCTATAAACCCTTTATCGCGCCTCAGATAGTGCCAGTACTGTTGTCAGTGACTGCCTTTTGTTCATAATGTTAAAGTCAGAAGAAACGAGGAATTTCGCTGTAGAACAGAAGAATAAATATTCACAATGATCCAACTAACATAATAATACTACGGGGACATCACTTGAGCTTTCGGTGGACTCCTGGTACAACAATTTCTGCAAGTTCATGGATACTAACACTAAACGTATGTGAATGCAATTTTTTTGTTTCCCGCATATGTTTGTTTTACTATGGAACATACACAAGGATTGCGAAGTATGTATATTTTATTTGCTCTATCGCCCGATTAATATTCTTTCACAAATGAAGCTAGGAAGCAAAACCTTTATAGGACAACTGACAAATATAAATGTAGTGCTAACACTTATTAATAAAGGATGTTAGATATGTTATCGTTATTCCTGACAGACTATAGATTTACTGGAAGTACAGTTATCAGACCCGACAAGCATCATCGCACAACCAGCCATATCTTCTTCTCTTATATGAAGCCTTGTTCCTGTTATTAAATTTTGCCTTGGACATTTTCTGCTCTGTTATCTTAGTCGAGTGAGGTCATTCTAGAGAACTTCTCAAACCGTAGTCTGTGGCACTGATGAGTAAAAATACAGTAAAACCTTGAAACAAGGTCCAAAATATAAATATGTACAAATTATCAGCGCAGAATACGTTTCTTTCTGCCTTGACCGAGTAACATTATAGCTGACTACTCACTAAATAGTTCTATCCCGCATTATACGGGGGTTGAGTCTCTTGGTAACCCATGACTCAATATATTTTGCATGGTGCGAATTAAATTTTTTGCAAAAGGGGGGAAATTTTGATTTTAGTGAACTCGAGACATTTGGAGAGTTGCATTATCCAGCAAAGTGTCTGATATCTGGTGGCAAATGTATGTACTAGCTTATAGGTTATAAACACATTGCAGTGTTATAAGTATCCAGTCTGTGCCTGATGTGAAACTATGAACCTACTCCAAGAGCGACGCGTGTTACTGCGCTACACAGAAAACACGGATTTCGACAGTCGCGCATCTTATTCAGCCAGCACTTTCCATACAAAGTACGCATCATGCTTCTTTATGGCAACGATTCGTCTCATCAGTCATTATGCATTATTACTCATCAAGGAGGGAAATCACTTTCTCTGGCAGGGACATATTTTTTCTTATGTGAACCAGGGAAAAGAAAATTTCGATAGGGGGAATTCCCTGGCTTTCAACTCATAATATTGATTCGCACACTGACCTCGTACCGTGCTCTGTGGGCACCACAACCAGATTCGAGAGTTAATCCGTGAATTTTAAAGTTTTACCCAGGAGTACGTAATACAGAGCTCGTTCAGTACGTTTTGGCGTTTTCGGTCGTAGTCGGTGTGGCTCATTTGGCATGGGGATGCGAAAGTTAAACACTTCAAAAGGCATTATCCCACAAGTGATGAATGTTTGTGTATAAAAAATAAATCATTTCTTAAACATTTTTAATAAATCTACATTCCATGCAATGTATAAATGAAGATAAACGATTGTATGATTATTTAGGTAACTGTGTTCATTGGGGCATTACTTTGCAGCAAACGTTCTTGAGCTCGAAGCATTGGGTTTGTGTGCATTTTCAGGCGCAGTCGTCTGAAAATGTGTATATATTTTCCAAATTATTTTAGCTTTGAATTTTACGTTAGTGGGTTTTGTTTTATTCTAAAGAAACATAAATATTACTTTAAAAGAGTAAATTAAATATGTATTTCTTAATAACTGGCTATTCGATGCATTCCTACAACTAATTACCTAAAACTAACACTGAATTAAAATACTTCCCTTATCAAGTAAATGCATTACTTACCTAACTATTTCATGAAACAACGAATACTGAAATCAAGCAAAAAACATTTTAATGTACATAATGCAACGCGTTACAGAAACAAACTTTAGTTTTGAAGATACGCAAATGAAATAGAACACATAACCAACTATTCCATATATTCCAACTATTTTCCAGTGCTATATACATATATTTCTTTTCTCACCCATAGGTTACTTGTCTTATTTAAGTATTTTTTTGTGTTCAGTCTTGTTTTCCCATGACAGACATCTGCATCGCAATGGCGAATGCCCAAAAATCTCTATCTAGTCATTCTCCCCCATTGCATTATTAATTCAAAGATCACAACTATTTTAATTTACATCACCATTTAGACATATGATCTTTCACTAACCTGTGTTAATATGTGTAATAAGTTAATTTTTTATTATTTATATTTTTTGTAATATGTCGTATAAAGTAGCAAGTTAATTTTCACGATCACGTTTCTCTGCGAGAACATTTTTTAAATAGTTACCCGTACTGTATGCTGTAAATAAATATNTTAATTTTCACGATCACGTTTCTCTGCGAGAACATTTTTTAAATAGTTACCCGTACTGTATGCTGTAAATAAATATAATTACGTAATATATTAAATAACAATTTAGACTTAATGACGATCACCCATGCTATACTCTGATATGCCAGTCCATTCTGAGTCCATACTTGAGAATTGTGACATGTATACCGTCGGAGTGGAGTGGAGATATTTGGACGTCTCTTAACATCTGGGTTTTTGAGAGCCGATGAGGTTGAAGCTAGATGAGTATGGGGCAGTGCCGGAGTGCGATGGCGGTGGGATACTGGAGATGCTCGAGAAAACCCACTGACAGGCGGCATCGTCCGGAAATATTCCCACGTGCAAACCTGGGGGAGACCCCGCCGGTAATGGAACCCGGTTCGCCTTGGTGGAAGGCGAGCGCTCTAGCCGCTGCGCCACCGCGGTAACCAAGTATCATCGAGGTTCTTTCACAAGGCAGGTGGCACATCTGAAAAGGGTTTCTAATGGCATCCCTTAACCGTCGCTGTAGCTTCGGTCAGTCTTACTCATCAAGTTGACCGAAATTATTACCTGCGTTGCTATTAACACTACACAAGCAATAAGAGCTCACGGACAGTTCAAGTCGTGTTACTTATTTTTGAGGTTTCTATAGAGATTTAATTTAAGGTTTCAGTTTGATTTTTTGGTTTCGTATAAAGGTTGTAACAAAGGGTGGATGTTCCCTAGGCATTCCCTTGGAATACCCCGAGAGCACACAAGCACCCTGGCACACGCACACCCAGTGAGTCCAATACACCAATAATTCNTTCCCTTGGAATACCCCGAGAGCACACAAGCACCCTGGCACACGCACACCCAGTGAGTCCAATACACCAATAATTCTACACATGATGTGCATAAACTGGAGTTAGTCATAATTGCAGAATCGTAGGCAATAATAGAGAGAGAAAGTTAAGGATGACTACTCACCATAAAAAGGTACTGACTTTATAATTATTTTCATATTTTCAAGGCACCACTCCTAATATTTTTCTAAACCACCTCCCAATAGATAATACAATTAGTCATAATACAGAATATCCATTTTACAATATTGAAACGTATCACGAACTTTTCCCTGTTAAGTACAAATGCTAACATTCTGTATATAAAATCCTTATAACCCTTTTTAGAAAATTAAAGCCTTCGGAAAAAATGCATAGAATGTGACATTACGAAACTTTTCAAACTCTTAGAAGGCTTATATTTATTTGGCTCTCTACAAATTCCCTTAATAAAACCCCTACATGTATATATTCAAAACTGCATTGCAATGTTAACTTTTTTTTCCTTTTTACACAATTTCTATGAAAAATTACTTACACTGAAATTTTACAACGTTTCCCTAGCCTATCTAGGAAAATTAGGGGAGACCGGGTGCGGTTGTGCCATTTTGCATTTGATCATCCATAGTTTTGTATGTATACCAGTTAGCTAAACGAAAATTGATTTTTCGTATAATTTCTACATAACCCTACATATAATTAATTAAAATTTTATCCCTAAACATAATGGTTTGCACACAGGAGCAAGTTAAAAAAAAAGGGAAAATGTCACAACCAACCACACCCCAGGGGCAGTTGTGACAGTGCTTGGGGTCGAAAGTGAAAGGTTTAATAATACTTTGAAATGGTCTGAAATCCCTTATATTGCAACACTCTAGCATTAATATTACATAACATTCTTTTGAAAAGAAAAGGAACAGAAAAAAGTATGTTTGGGAACACTTCAATCACTTATAACTAATAAGGCACTATAGCATTTATATACATAATAGGTAATTATTAAAACCAGTCTTCACGTTACAATGAGTCTCAAACGTTTTGTTTTACCTAGAAACTAGCATAACTATGCATTATCAAAATATAAAAGAAATTTTAATTAACATCATAAATATCAAAAGTATCTTTGCAACAAAACAAATAAAATACCAATTTTAATCACTTACAACTTATAAGACACTTTAGCAACCATTCCTCGCCAGCCATCTCATTCTCAACCCATTTAGTTGGTCGTTTTAGATTATATTTATTTGTAAGCTCAAAAGCTAACTTCCGCACCTCTTTAGGAGAGAGGCCGAAATAAATGTCCGCGCAACGTGTTAAGTATTTTGACAGCTGCTGTTCTTGTTCTTCCGAAAACACTTTATTGTGAGCGATGTACCCCATGCTGACATTACCACGGGCATTTCCATTCTCATCCGTGCCAGCGCTATCACGTTTACGAATGTATCTGAACAAGGACATTCGATTAATTTGAAACATTTCTGCTGCTTGTCGCAGAGATACACCTCGTTTTGTTTCAATATATGCATTTTCGTATTGAGTAATGTCTTGCCTCCCCCTTTCGGTCTTCCGCGAGCGTTGTCTGGGCATCTAAAACAATAAAATACAACTTTTACTTATGTCACAACCGTACCCACAAGAAATGTCACAACCGTACCCAACGCACTTTTGGTCATAAAAACAAACACCATGCCAAAATGAAATAATCTATGAACAAAGTAATCACTGCTTTTTATTTACTAATGTATATGTTATATAGATAAATAACACTTAATACTCAATCTGNCAAGAAATGTCACAACCGTACCCAACGCACTTTTGGTCATAAAAACAAACACCATGCCAAAATGAAATAATCTATGAACAAAGTAATCACTGCTTTTTATTTTATTTATTATATAGATAAATAACACTTAATACTCAATCTGTATATATGTTACAACGATTATCAAAAGAAGTCGAACAAAAATACTTACTTTTGACTGTCAAAAACAAATGCGGGTCTCTCCTAGCGTACGCAGCGCGCAGCGGCTGACGCAATACTGTGACACGGGTTCAGACATGCAAGCCCCTCCCTTCGCCGTTACCACAACTCGCTAATCCGTATACTTTGGCTAATATTTCGACTTTCACTTTCGTACCCTGGCACAACCGTACCCAGTCTACCCTACTCTCGTAAACTCGCCACGTCCTCCATATTGTCTGCTCAATCATTCGTTGAGGAACTTTAATCGTCGTATTTAAATTTGAGTGCTACCACAATTCTTCTCCTTTCCCTTGGAGTTTTTTTTTTTTTTTTTTTTTTTTTTTTTTTTTTTTTTTTTTGCGTGGAGCTATTTTTCTCGTCGCTGACTCTAAGTTACAGTAGGAGGCTGATAACCTTCCAGTCAAACTAGACTTTTCCAGTATCTACGTTGCTGGTAATGCTGATTTGGAGCCAGAGGTGTTGGCTGTTTTCGAGCAGTCGTTAGTTTCAAGTCTCATTTATGTTTAAGGATTGTCTTGCAGAGTCAATAACCAGAAGGCATCAAAAGGCCCAGTGTTTCCTCTGACTTATATTGACTGGATGGACTTAGTGGTCATGCCCCTAGACTGGGCAGCAGTCCCAGGTCAGGGTATCATTCCCGTCAACTCTTCGGAGTTTCCCTACCAGTGCTCATCTTCACAGATCAGCGTCGTAACTGAACGCCAAGATCATCATTTATTTCAAACCCCAAGATTCTTTCTCTACTCTTCCTAAGTTTGTTTATGCAGTTAATTTTTGTGTGACCAAGGAATTTTTTTTTAATCTGCTGAATTTTAATTTATGCAGTTATAATATTTATTTTTAAGCTGCAATTTTATACTATTTTCATATATTTGGTTTATGTCTACCTCTAGATATTGAATAAATAATTAAATAAACAAGTATTTATATAATTAGTTTCTACGTAAATGTATGTGGTGTTATACGCCAGCTGAGCTTCCAAACAATTAATCAATTACTTATTATATCCTGTAAGCTCTGGGTATCCGACTGGAAACTTCTCAAAGCTATTTTAATACTGCTGTTGAAACACTCTAATAAGATGGCTTATCGATAATAAGGAGAAGTTTTCACCATTTTTACTCCCCAAGTGAGCATTAAATCTCTTAATTCTGCGGACACAAGTAGGCCTATATGGTGTTATCCATCACAGCTACACACAGGAGAACCAAACACAGAAAATCAAACGTTGCATCTATATATATATAAATGCGAAAGTGTGTTTGGATGTTTATTTATCCCTCTTTCACGTCGCATCGGAGCAACGATCGACGCGATTTTTTGCACAGAGATAATTGGAGGACCGAGAAGTGGCATATGCTACTTTTTATCCCGAGAAAATATCTTACTTAAACTTCTTATTGAAATTCTTATTGGAAAATTAAAAAGTACCCAAATGGAATAACAATCCAACGTCAACAACCCAACGTCAACAATGTAACGTCGCAACCGAGCAACAGATCGACGTAATTTCTTGAACAGAAATAGTTGGAGGGCTGAAAGGTGATATTGGCCACTTTTTATGGCGAGAAAATATCTCAAAAAATTTACAAACAATAATAATAGTGAATCAAGTCGGAAAAAGTTTGCCGCCAGCGCGCTCTCTTGCAATACGCTGTCTAAACCGTTAAAGATGGAACAATATCCTGTAATAAATAATTGTGTAGAATAAACAGACCTAAAAAACTCTGCGGTAGCATATATCTGTCTATAACAGAGAAATACTAATACCTAAGTGTTTTTATCAGAGATAAAATTTTTCCCTCCTTCATGGCCAAATTTACTGGGCGCGTGTCTCTATTTGCCTGGAACGATTTCGGGAAACCATGGAAGGCCAAAATGAGAATGGCCGGACTGGGATTCGAACCCCGGTCCTCCCGAACGCGAATGTATTGGCTTGCCCATGCGCTACTTCGCTCAGGCCGTACCATGAAATATCGGCGGCTGCGCTTCTGTACTGCAGTAAAAGTTTACATAGGCTACTTTTAATCCCAAAAAATATCTCATTCCCTCAAAAAAAAATTTTAGTAAAATTAGTGCTTGGAGTACAATGCTGCGTCTATGCTCGATATATCGATACTTATATATGACAATACTTATCTATATATCTATAAGAATCGATATGGAAAATAACTTATGGATTGATATGTAACTGAAAAATATATCGGTCCTTGCTATATATAGCCTAACTATTATATAAATGCATAAGTGTGTTTGTTTGTCTGCCCTTCCACGTCACAAAGGAGCATCGGATCGACGTCAATATTTGCACAGAGATAGTCGGAGGGCCGGGAAGTGACATAGGCTACTTTTTACCGCGAGAAAATTTCTCGTTCCCTCGGGGAAATTCTTACTGGAAAATGAAAAAGTACACAAACGAAATAACAATGCAACGTCGCAACCTAGCAACAGATAGACGTAATTTCTTGCACAGAAATAGTTGAACGGCTGAAATTTGATATTGGCTACTATTTATCGCGAGAAAATATCTCAAAAAATTTACTTTCTCGAGTCGATTTACCGTAAGCGGACGTGGAGAGCAATGTTGGCGGTGGGTGGAAGCGTCGTGAGTGTGAAGAAGGAGGAGGGGGGCGCTTATTAAAAAAAAACCTAAACAATAATTCTGTAGTCCATGCGAGCGGAGCCGCGGGCACAGCTATTTACCTTATAAATGTATGTTGCCTTGATACCGTAGAGAGGGAAAAAAATTTTAAAAATTTACTAAAAGTAATTAATAAGAGCGAATAAACACAAACATAAACAGAGGAGCCAAGAAGAAAGAGGCCGTCACTTAAAAATACATCCATTCGAAAGCTTGGGGCCGCGGTTATGTAGTGGTTAGACTACTCGTCTCCCACATAGGCGAACCAGGTCCTACTCTCGGCGGGGTCGCCCCTGTATTTCTCCATGTGGGAATCGTGCCAGACGATGGCGCTGGTTGGCGGTTTTTCTCTGAGATCTCCCGTTTCCTCCGCTCTTGCATTCCGGCGCCGCTCCATGCTTACCTCGCTTCACCTTCATCGGCTCTCAAGACATCGATGTTAAGAGCCGCCCAAATCTCTTCACTCACTCACCCTATGTACTTCCCTTCTATGGGTTGATTCCTATAGGTTTAGCCTGTTGGCAGG
Organism: Clitarchus hookeri; assembly: GCA_002778355.1. Classification (NCBI taxonomy): domain Eukaryota; kingdom Metazoa; phylum Arthropoda; class Insecta; order Phasmatodea; family Phasmatidae; genus Clitarchus; species Clitarchus hookeri. The sequence continues at coordinate 38,938 of NQII01002235.1, read as the reverse complement.
CATGACAATTTCCCGCCCATACTTCAATATCCTTTCGAAAACCTGGCTTCGTAAAAATTTTAAAAATATACGCGATGCTTTAATCTCTTCCCACATGACCACCAAAAAACAACCCATGATAGGTAATAACTAAAAATCATAGGATGCGATGCTACTGGTACGGAACCTCTAAATTTCCTTTTCTTAGATTACTTCCCCAAGAAACCTTTATGCAAGCCATACCCGGAAATTTATTTTTTAATATCTGACATTATTTTCTGAAACTCAGAATCCTTAACACNCCGAAATTTCTTTTTTAATATCTGACATTATTTTCTGAAACTCAGAATCCTTAACACTTTCTTCTTTCTAAATGTTGAATAGATGAATACTTGAAATAAAACTTCGAATAAGACATCAATTAGAACTTTGATCAAAACATGCAGTTAAACTAAACTTCATATAAAAGTTTGTCCCTCTGAAACACACAAAGATCGCGTGGAAATTAATTACTTGTCCAGGGTGAATAAAACATGGTACGTACTACTGGGGAAAAAACTGATGCCGTACTCACCCATCTCGAAGAGAAGAGATGAAACTGCATAGAATCACCATAGTTAAATAAATATCCTACATTTTAATATAAACTATCTCAGCACTATTCTACATGACGATGCTGACAAGAATAAGGGGAATCATCCACCTGCAGCAACCTCCTCGAACACAGGAGAACACGACGAACACATCATGGCCCGGCCACATCTGTGCAGAGAGTCCCACAAAAAAAACTGTTAGCGGCGGCGGAAGGATACAAATCAGCGCGCTGCGTGTGGACACAAAGGTTACAATATTTAGTCCGCAAGTCGTTCTTAGAAAGCGTTGGAGGTACCGAAAATGGTCCACGACTACACACAACTGTTCTGCAGTAATAAATATACGCGTTTCACCTCTGGCAAGTAGCGCGGACAAGGTACAGCGAAAAGCGTCCCATGCTTTCAGGAATGAAAATGTGATACCTAACATCCGGATGCGAGCTCAGCTTTCTGCAAGTAATCAGCTTCCAGCAAGGAATTGAAGCGAGGTTAACTCTGTACTAACTCCAATGAGATCACGTTCCTGTATGTGTTTTTGTGTTTTTGTGTGTATTAATGTATGGATGTGTGTGTGTGTGTGTGTGTGTGTGTGTGTGTTCCCTTGAGAAACTTTTTAACCCATAAACAGAATTTTACCAAAACGGCCACACATATAGTACTTAGTAAGGAAGCCCGNGTGGAGAGCAATGTTGGCGGCGGGTGGAAGCGTCGTGAGTGTGAAGAAGGGGGAGGGGGGCGCTTATTAAAAAAAACCTAAACAATAATTCTGTAGTCCATGCGAGCGGAGCCGCGGGCACAGCTATTTACCTTATAAATGTATGTTGCCTTGATACCGTAGAGAGGGAAAAAAAATTGTAAAAATTTACTAAAAGTAATTAATAAGAGCGAATAAACACAAATATAAACAGAGGAGCCAAGAAGAAAGAGGTCGTCACTTAAAAATACATCCATTCGAAAGCATATGTAGCCACAGTATCTACGCACTTGGGGANACATCCATTCGAAAGCTTGGGGCCGCGGTTATGTAGTGGTTAGACTACTCGTCTCCCACATAGGCGAACCAGGTCCTACTCTCGGCGGGGTCGCCCCTGTATTTCTCCATGTGGGAATCGTGCCAGACGATGGCGCTGGTTGGCGGTTTTTCTCTGAGATCTCCCGTTTCCTCCGCTCTTGCATTCCGGCGCCGCTCCATGCTTACCTCGCTTCACCTTCATCGGCTCTCAAGACATCGATGTTAAGAGCCGCCCAAATCTCTTCACTCACTCACCCTATGTACTTCCCTTCTATGGGTTGATTCCTATAGGTTTAGCCTGTTGGCAGGCATGACAATTTCCCGCCCATACTTCAATATCCTTTCGAAAACCTGGCTTCGTAAAAATTTTAAAAATATACGCGATGCTTTAATCTCTTCCCACATGACCACCAAAAAACAACCCATGATAGGTAATAACTAAAAATCATAGGATGCGATGCTACTGGTACGGAACCTCTAAATTTCCTTTTCTTAGATTACTTCCCCAAGAAACCTTTATGCAAGCCATACCCGGAAATTTATTTTTTAATATCTGACATTATTTTCTGAAACTCAGAATCCCTAACACTTTCTTCTTTCTAAATGTTGAATAGATGAATACTTGAAATAAAACTTCGAATAAGACATCAATTAGAACTTTGATCAAAACATGCAGTTAAACTAAACTTCATATAAAAGTTTGTCCCTCTGAAACACACAAAGATCGCGTGGAAATTAATTACTTGTCCAGGGTGAATAAAACATGGTACGTACTACTGGGGAAAAAACTGATGCCGTACTCACCCATCTCGAAGAGAAGAGATGAAACTGCATAGAATCACCATAGTTAAATAAATATCCTACATTTTAATATAAACTATCTCAGCACTATTCTACATGACGATGCTGACAAGAATAAGGGGAATCATCCACCTGCAGCAACCTCCTCGAACACAGGAGAACACGACGAACACATCATGGCCCGGCCACATCTGTGCAGAGAGTCCCACAAAAAAAACTGTTAGCGGCGGCGGAAGGATACAAATCAGCGCGCTGCGTGTGGACACAAAGGTTACAATATTTAGTCCGCAAGTCGTTCTTAGAGAGCGTTGGAGGTACCGAAAATGGTCCACAACTACACACAACTGTTCTGCAGTAAGAAATACACGCGTTTCACCTCTGGCAAGTAGCGCGGACAAGGTACAGAGAAAAGCGTCCCATTCCTCAGGAATGCAATGTGATACCCAACATCCGGATGCGAGCTCAGCTTTCTGCAAGTAATCAGCTTCCAGCAAGGAATTGAAGCGAGGTTAACTCTGTACTAACTCCAATGAGATCACGTCCCTGTATGTGTTTTTGTGTGTGTGTGTGTGTGTGTGTGTGTGTTCACTTGAGAAACTTTTTAACCCATAAACAGAATTTTACCAAAACGGCCACACATATAGTACTTAGTAAGGAAGCCCGNACTTGAGAAACTTTTTAACCCATAAACAGAATTTTACCAAAACGGCCACACATATAGTACTTAGTAAGGAAGCCCGGCGGTTTATATTTTTCAACCATGCCAGATGCATATTTTCAAAACGGAGGCCATTTTACAATTTAGGGTGCTATGTCATATTTCAGCAACCATTAAACCGATTTAAACCAAATTTGGTGTATTTACAATGCGCCATGTAAGCATTGAATTTAGAGACGGATATTGTTAATGGTTCGCCATTTAGAAAGATAGCAATACATAGAAAAATTAAGCTTTTACATTATAACTCAGAAACTACTTAACCATTTCCCGCCAAATTTGGCAAGTAAATAATAGGCACTGTATTAGGACATGAACACACTTGCGATCTAAATGGATAAGGCACATATTTCCAAAATGACGATCATATAACAATTTTAAGTTAATTTGGTATATCTACCATATCGTTTAGCCAATTTCGATCAAACTTGGTATGCTAGAATTATATATTACAAGCAACACAAATTTCAATGAATAGCCTTTTTTTGCCGGCCATTTTGTAACATAGCGCTACCTGAAAACATACTCGGGAAACAATCAACCGATTCCTACCAAATTTAGCAAACAAGTAGTACTAAGGTAGATAATGTAAATCTATATTTTAATAATATANATCAACCGATTCCTACCAAATTTAGCAAACAAGTAGTACTAAGGTAGATAATGTAAATCTATATTTTAATAATATAGATCAAATCAATTCGAGATTAATATATAAATAAAATAAATTAAATTCACGCTGATACAAAAGGTACAATAAAAAATCTACTTTTAAAAAAACAAAAATAAACCTTCACAGAACAAATAAACTATCTATACCTACGAAAGCATGACAAGTGGATGCAGAGTATCGAGTCAGTGGTGTGTGTTNCACAGAACAAATAAACTATCTATACCTACGAAAGCATGACAAGTGGATGCAGAGTATCGAGTCAGTGGTGTGTGTTGTATAATTGCGATGGCAACAAGGTCACCTGCACATGTGCGGTGCTTGGAGGGGACGTTCTCATTCCCTTTACCAAGTTTGGGATATCACAACGGAAATCTAGTTCTTGGTCTTCTGTGAAACCCTTCAACGATGGGAGCAGACTTTCAAAGAAAGCTCTGTCTGCATTGGGCTCTGGTTGGATATCCGGAGATGGAGGAGAAGCGTTCGTAACATGTATTAGGGATGACTCAAGAGCCTCCTTTCTACTGGTTCAGATTCTATTTGCGCTGTATTTTGTTCTTGCTGTGCTGGTAGATCCGGATCCCCTCGTATGTCTGCACTGCCTGTACTGGAATGTGTCTCCGCAGTAGAGCCAACTGCGTGAAGAAACGATAACTGTCACACATAAATGTAGCGCCTTCCGGACTCTCCTCCAGTTTGTCCTGATTTGTTTTTTTTTTCTTTGTAATATTGAGGAAGTTATCCTTTATGTTCCTCCACTTCATCACATATTTATTACCTGTATCGTAATTAAAGAAATAATATTGGTAAACATCTTGAAGCATTCAGCCATGTTTACTTTGTTTTTAAATAAACTGTAAAATAAATTTGTGGGAACATCCCCTTACACGTTCTGGAAGCCAGTTATGATTATAGTAAAGGATTTTTTGTCTTACAAATGCGCAATATATTTACTTGCTAAATAATAAATTATTCCTTATCTGTTACGGAAAAAAAGGCCTGAAAATATTTTGTGACAAGTAACGGAATGTTCCCTACGATGTATGGGAATCTTAAATATCAATACAAGTAACAAAAACCTTTAATATACATTTTTATAAACCTCACACAACCCTTCGCATCAACGAAATCATGATCATATTTCTAAAATCTCCTGACTTAGGTTAACAGTCAAGTACGTAAACCATTATACCATAAATTCTTAACATGGAAATGTTGTAATTTTAAAACTATTTGTCTCATAACGTAAACACGAATGTTTAATAACTACCTACATATTATTTTCTGGTCATTTTTTTGTTATATTAACTTGGAAAATTAAAAAACAGCCCAACTTTTAAAAATTGTAAAGACAAAATTGACCAAATACACAGATTCTTAACAACTTTTTTAAATACCACAAATTTCTCAAAACTCGTTACAAAATTAATTTAACTTGACGTAATACACATANCTTAACAACTTTTTTAAATACCACAAATTTCTCAAAACTCGTTACAAAATTAATTTAACTTGACGTAATACACATAGGCCTATATGTCCATGCACTGTGCACTGTGGTGCGATGTTTGTTTAGTATTTCTTTCTGTAGTTTTCGTTAGTGCCTACTTGCATTTTTTTAAGGTTCCGTTGTCTGAAAATGTCCCAGAAGTAAAAGGGTTATAGGAAGAAAAATATTTATTTTTGGCCAATTTGAAATTGGAAAATTGTAACTAAAAATTTGTGATAGTTTTATGTTGCACATGTGTGTATGTGATTGCTATGCAAGTTTCGAGAAAATTTCATCACACTTGTTAATGGTAATTTTCAATTATGTTCGCATTGTATGATGAATNCTTAACAACTTTTTTAAATACCACAAATTTCTCAAAACTCGTTACAAAATTAATTTAACTTGACGTAATACACATATATGTCCATGCACTGTGCACTGAGGTGCGATGTTTGTTTAGTATTTCTTTCTGTAGTTTTCGTTAGTGCCTACTTGCATTTTTTTAAGGTTCCGTTGTCTGAAAATGTCCCAGAAGTAAGAGGGTTATAGGAAGAAAAATATTTATTTTTGGCCAATTTGAAATTGGAAAATTGTAACTAAAAATTTGTGATAGTTTTATGTTGCACATGTGTGTATGTGATTTCTATGCAAGTTTCGAGAAAATTTCATCACACTTGTTAATGGTAATTTTCAATTATTTTCGCATTGTATGATGAATNTCTATGCAAGTTTCGAGAAAATTTCATCACACTTGTTAATGGTAATTTTCAATTATTTTCGCATTGTATGATGAATCTTGTGGGCAGGTACTTGGGTAGTGGATGTAATTAAACTGACCTGCATTTGAAGTACAGAATTGTACATTTAACGCTGGGCAAGCTTATAAGAATAGTTTGTAAAATTTGGTGTACACTGAAAGAATAATGCTTTCCTCGATTAACCGGAGAAAGATGAAAACAATTGCAGCAGGTTTTGAAAAGTATTCCCGATTTCCAGATTGCTTAGGTGCCGTATATGGCAAGCATGTTAGAATCAGGAAACCAAAACTGAGTGGGTCGCTCTTCCATAATTATAAGAATTATTTCTCCGACATATTATTAGCTTTTGGTGACGTTAACTACATGTTTACATTCATTGATGTTGGTTCGTTTGGAAAGGACTCAGATAGTATAATATTTGAATAATCGTTTTTCACAGAAAGCTTCAAAACAGTTCACTGAATATTCCAAAACGCAAACCTCCCCTGGTACCGAAGGTCCGAGGATGCCTTATATGTTTGTTAGTGAGAGGCATTTTCCCTTTCAAGAAATATGATGAGAACTTAACAGTGGGAACATTTTCTCAGGCAAAAAAGTTTTGAATTACAGATTATTTCGCACTCGCGGCTATGGGGAGAGTACTTCGCATACTATCAAAAAAATGACAAGTACTTCACAANTTACAGATTATTTCGCACTCGCGGCTATGGGGAGAGTACTTCGCATACTATCAAAAAAATGACAAGTACTTCACAACGTGAGTTTGGATTTTGCTAATCTGATAATGAAACCGTGTTCTACTCTCCACGAGGTCTTAAAATGNATTACAGATTATTTCGCACTCGCGGCTATGGGGAGAGTACTTCGCATACTATCAAAAAAATGACAAGTACTTCACAAGGCCTTAAACGTGAGTTTGGATTTTGCTAATCTGATAATGAAACCATGTTCTACTCTCCACGAGGTCTTAAAATGAAGAGAAGATGCATTGAGTATGCAAAAATTGACTGATGTAAGAAATAACCACTCAAGTTATTTTAGAGGGTTCATTCAATGGAGGCAAATGAGAAACATACTTGCTGATTATTTAATTTCTGATGTTGGCAGTGTACCCTGGCAACAAAATTGTGTTTGAAATGCGTTTTTCAATGTAGATTTATCTAACAAATCTTTTAACAAATATGTTACATGATATGTATTAACATTTAATTATTTGTAGATTTTTTAAATATTTTATTTGTTATGCGTTTTGTTTTTGTATATACAAATGTAATACGTTACTTTAATGATAATAAAAATGTCGGTCAAAAAACCGTAATAGCTTAAAATGTATTAGCACAGTGTTAGTGTCTATGTAAAAAAAAATTACAGATATTTAGACTGTCATTAGCTTGTTAAGAGTTTTAGTTCCAAATATTTACAGCTTAATTAATACAAGCGTTAAAGGTTAGCATACAAATAGCATGTGTTCAACAGGTTTCCTTAAATAAATGTTAAGTTATTAAGTTAAAATTTTAAAATAGCAAACATTTTTAAAGAAAATTTCTGGACAATTTTTTTATAGGAAGGTTAAAGTAACGAAATGTTGCAGCGATGTTTGTCGGCTCCGTTTTGATTTATGTTGTGTTTCAATATTTATCCTTAATAGGTTCTTAATACTATGCATATTATGTACTTACCAACTTACATTAAAATGNAATATGTTACATGATATGTATTAACATTTAATTATTTGTAGATTTTTTAAATATTTTATTTGTTATGCGTTTTGTTTTTGTATATACAAATGTAATACGTTACTTTAATGATAATAAAAATGTCGGTCAAAAAACCGTAATAGCTTAAAATGTATTAGCACAGTGTTAGTGTCTATGTAAAAAAAAATTACAGATATTTAGACTGTCATTAGCTTGTTAAGAGTTTTAGTTCCAAATATTTACAGCTTAATTAATACAAGCGTTAAAGGTTAGCATACAAATAGCATGTGTTCAACAGGATTCCTTAAATAAATGTTAATTTATTAAGTTAAAATTTTAAAATAGCAAACATTTTTAAAAAAAATTTCTGGACAATTTTTTTATAGGAAGGTTAAAGTAACGAAATGTTGCAGCGATGTTTGTCGGCTCCGTTTTGATTTATGTTGTGTTTCAATATTTATCCTTAATAGGTTCTTAATACTATGCATATTATGTACTTACCAACTTACATTAAAATGTAATGGGATTTACCTACAAATTTAGTTTATTTTTTCCTTATCCTCCTTTTCGTCAAATCCTTCGCAAAACTGTCTGCGGATAGTCACCCACGCACTTCGTTTTCTGGCACGTTCATAGAATTAGTCACACGCTATATTCCAAATATCTAGATGCTTCTTCACTTCTTCTGTAAAAAGTTAAATATCTGATGATCTTCTAAGTCGCGAGCTTCCGCCGTCTCGCTGCTGCGTCACAACACCGCACGTGTGCACTGGCCGGTCGAAAGCAAGGTACTAGGCGCAGTGCTTTCCAAACTGGGCGTCGCGACGCCTTGGGGTGTCGCCTCGATGCGTTTGGGGGTATCGCGAACTGACGAATAAATAAATTAGCAAGATAAATTTGTATGACTCGGCAAGCACATGTGGATGCCACTACAACTCGGGGCAAAAAATGTGTGTGTTTTTCTTTTCTACCTTCGGAATGATAAATGTATATTTATTTTTCCTCACATACACTGAAAATAGCACTGTAAATAGGTTTTTGTTTTTTATTGCTCATATGAAAGGTATTACAGTTAAAGTTTGGGTTATTTTCATTTCCGGGATGGAATATCGCCATGGGAAAACTTTGGAAAGCACTGTAGAGGATCGGAGGTTGACGTGGGACGCCGCTGCGCTCTTGCAGCGACAACTGCACGCAGAGCGGACGTACGGTGCAGCAGACGCCCTGCAGCTACGTGTGGACTCATTCATATCAGTTAAGGCCAAATTTCACGATAATTTTTTATTTCATTATCTGAAAGAGATTTATATAAGGACTACATAAATGTAAATATTTGTATTCAAATTATTATAGTTTCCAAAACATAGCACCGAAAAGTCGAAAATTTCGGAATATGGCAGCTCAAGTCGCTGTTCTCCTAATTATATTTGCCAAATAAATCACATGTCACGTGATCTATATAATATACACACCATATTAATTAAGTAATAAGGATATTTTACAATAGATACTTGGATACTGGGGTTCTGCATCTCTTTTAAAATAGGTAATTTTGTTTTTACCAACACATTTTTATTCGTCAAACAGAAAATAATAAATGTTAACATTATTCTCTTTCGGTTTAAAAAATCTGTGTTGGCAAAAACATCAATACCTATTTTAAAAGAGATTCAGGACATCAATATTCGAGTACCGATTGTTAAATATCCTTGATAGTTAATTTATATGTTCTGTATATGATGTAAATCACGTTGCAAGTGATTTAGTTGGCAAAGTTATTTAGAAGTATAGAAACTTAGGCTCCCGTATTCCGAAATTTTCGACTTTGCGGTGCTATATTTTCAAAACTATAATAATTTGACTACAAATATTTACATTTATGTCGTGCTTACATAAATCTATTTCAGGTAATTAAACAACAATTTTTCGTGAAATACGGCCTTACGCCTTCGAAGAACGCAAATCCGGCGCTGCAGCGGCGCCGCACATGTGAACCGGGCCTATGGTCTGTCTCATATAAGTTGGCGAGATTGTGTCAGTCAGTGAGTGGCACTTGACGTATACGAAACAAACAAAGTGCAATTTACAAAATCCTGTATCAGCTGATGCACGAACGAACAAAAGTTAATATTACGTTGGCTATTCTGAGTGCACTGCCGACGCACATTAGACAAGCAGATGATACGCGGATAAGAAAGAGTTCCTAGATAAATTAATACATTTTATTTTACGTGGTCACAAAACAGTGGTTGTTAGTGTTACAAACAAAGCTTCGTTCCAAAGTAGTAATCTATAGACGCTAGTAACGGACCTAGTGAGTCACCGCGTTGCAAATTCGTTTTGAGGAGCTCTCAAACTATATCGCAAAGAACCTCGCAGGAAATATCGATGTGCGCTTTTCTAAAAACACCCGTTCCAATTATAACTTTAATTGCAGCTTAAAACTCGTCGCAGCCTTCCAATGTGCATACGTAGTTGGCATAATAGGCTGTTCACGGTAAAGTGAGCACTTTTGAAGCCCTTCTTTAGACCATCCTGTGCGCACTCAGCGTATTCTTACACCACGTGGGCCGTGAGCCTGGTCACTTTATGAACGTGTCGGTCAAGTGAAATTGCGAAATTACTAGAAAATTAAACATTTTACAAATTTGCTATTTCTAACACTTACGTGCAATAAAAAAAGTAAATTAAATCATTTTAGTAATCACAAATGTTTACTTAAAACTTTAAATTCAACTTTAATACAAGGAACTAGTTTCCCTCCGTGCGTCGTTACCAACTATACTGGGCTCATGCCAACCAGTGTGTCCGTTACAATACATGCAGCTAAGAGCAGTGAGATTTTCCAGAGGTTGATTTCAAAAGTGTTCAACTAGAAGTGAATAGCCTCTAAATATAGCTTAGGTCAATGAAAATTTTAATTTTATATCTGGTGGAAGAACACACAGTAAACGGTAGTAAAAAGCACTAAACAGGGCTTCCGAACAAACTCAGTTATATAAGAATCTATTTTTTTGTGCACCTAACTACATGGTTCTTTTTATTACGCAACTATGTGAAGCCTTATGTATAACTGAACACACTCATGTCTAGACGCGGTTTGCTTCGTGTGTTTTGTTGTTGTAGGTCGGAGACGGCGAAAGGAGCGGCGGCATAGGACAGCTACTATCAGCCTTGGTGCTTGCAGCCCAGAGAGTGAACACTGGCTTGTCAGCAGCGCGGGGTCGAGGGTGTGTGACCCCATCGCACGCTGACCTGTCACTTCCCCCTCGAGGAGAAGAGTGGTCCAACAACCCGGCGTCTCTGTGTCTGCGACCTACACTGGCCACACTGACATACGTATCCCACGGCCGGGGGAATGCGAATATTTATTTCACGTGTGGGGAAAAGGGATGTTAAATGAAAAACCAACAAAATCGCGGAGAATTTTAACATGTTTTTTTTTTAATATATTTATATTTCATCGGCGTCGCCGTCGGCCACATGTCAGACATTTGTACTGAATAAGTTTGTTGATAACTAAGATCGATTTCATTTTTTAAATTAAAAGAGTCCATTAAGTGACGGTAAATTTTTAAGGGCATTGGCGACGAAAAATTGTATTATTATATATTTGTATTACATACTGTTCGACTTTTCTGGCAAAGAAACATTAACCGCATAGCTGTTGCGTAAATAAACGTCGAAATCACAAATTTACTGTTTTAGGAATGTACTAATAATAAAAACTAATTTAAGTAAAAAAAAGAAGTAATTCACACTGAAAGAAGATACCAAAATATACATCCAGACGTCTATAAAATCGCACAAAAAAATGTTTTTGCAATTTTTGCTGCCCCTGAATTTCTGCAAATTACCTTTTGCTAAACATATTTTAAAATGAACTGATACAAGGCCTTTCAGTTACCCTTGCTAAATTTTCTGCAAATTATTTGGTTTATTTTATTTGAACATCATTAAAAAAAATTCTGGTATGAAGTGTTATTTTTCAAACACTAAATAAGCTTTATTTGAGAAAAAAAGTCACAGATAATGTCTACAAATTGAACTGTATGTGGTACAGATATAAAATAACAAGTGCTTCGTTACCAGCACGCTTAACTTTTGCAGTGTCGGTCAAGTCATTCTGCCATAAATTTTATTATCCCAAATTCTTCCTATAGAGCTTCGACTCTGCAATACCGTAAATGTTACTCAAACCTTTATATTTCTGCACAACTCCGAAAAACTGTACGACTAAAGGTGAGTTAATACATTTTAGTAATGCATTTTTTCTAAAAAATTTAACACTGAGTTTAAGTAATATATATATTTTTTTTAGAATTTTTATACAACAATTCATATATTTATTTTAATTTCCAAGTAAACTAATTTGTTCCTTCTGTTGTAAAAATACAATATGAGGAAAACGTAAGAAATTTTGACACCAGCGTGGGAATTTCCATCGCGGGGATCTGGCAGCACTGCCGCTACCTCGTAGGGCGGCGTTCCAAAATACTACTCTGAGAGTACAGTAAAGTAACATACAGTAAAAGTTGAGAAAAATAGAATAAAAGTGTTTTCGGAACGAGTATGATGTAAATAGCATGTCGTGTTCACAAAGATTTTCTAATTTAAAAAAACGAGCGAGGTAGCACAGTAGTAAGCGACTCGACTCGCATTGGGGAAGGCCTGGGTTTGATTCTCAGTCGTCCTGATTTCCTGTTCGAGGGGTTTTCCAAAATCCCTCCGGGTGAATGCTGAGATGGTTCCTTATTACAGGTCCCTGTATATTCCTTCCCGATTCCTGATTGTAAAAATGACGATATATTGCTTTAGTGCGTTTTTTTGAGGGGGAAGTTATTGTTGAATAAATAAAGCAAATTTCTTTAAACTGCACATCGACAGGATCATAACGTTCCTCTTGTTCTATAGCTGTGTCATAGTCAAAGCAAAGCAATCCGCTACATTGCTCCAAGATCGTTCAACCAGGTTTCTACAACTAAATGTTATCTTCGTGGGATGTTGAATTTTAAAGCCATTGAAATGAAATTATGTGAAATTCTGGATGTGCGAGTGTTTTATATAAGTGATCTAAGAGCTTGCCCATTCGGGATGACTTTTCAGCTCCTGTTTGTCGTCGACAATCGTTTCGTTTCCCCCTCAATTTTGAATTTGGTGATACTTTTTAAAGCAAGGGGCGAATCCAGAAGGGGGTTGACAGAATATATACCCCCCCCC